>KV428171.1:0-59960 GCA_001632355.1 Sistotremastrum suecicum HHB10207 ss-3
GGTCATGACTGCAGTTGCCGGTTGCCTGATTTTCCAAGAACCTCGGCAACCGGCAACTGCGGTCCGGTCACGGTCCGGTCGCGACTGCCGGTTGCCACCGGTCACGGCAACTGGACCTTGGAACACTAGCAGCGATTGGCTCCTTCAAATCGTGTCACACCTGCCACCTTCGCGTCATTCACCACCCCTCGGTCCAGCTGAGCTCTCGTAACAAGCTGCTTCTCCAATGCTCGAAGTTGGTCGCCAAAAGGCCCCTGTATATCAATCCCGCCGAAACAGGGCCGGGTCCGAGTAAGCCGACGAAGCCGGGTCGGCTAAGCCCGGCCGAAGAGTTACTCTTCGCCGAACTGGAGCTGAAGACTTTCTACTATGCATCTGCGCTGCTGGAGTGGGGATATGTTGCCATATATACCGCTCTGAAAGCGGCGAACGCGGTTACACCTTGGGAGCTGCCTCGATTGCGGTTCGTAGCCGTCGGAGTTGGCATACCGATCCCCTTCGATCCCAATTCGAAGGAACCCGTATATATCCTCGAAGAGTTCCTGCCGAGACCATTTTTTAAATTTCTCAGCAACAACTCTCTGGATGTCGCACCTCGACTCAACGCGACATGTCGCAAGGTAGCCGAGTTCCTGCGGTTCACGCAGCACTGGGAGTTCCTGATGACTCACGGTCGCTGCATCATTGCGGACCATCAAGGTACGCGATCGTCGAGCCGCATGAACCTGTGAGCGATTAATCGAGCTGGCAAACAGGCACGCTAGAAATCCTCACCGATCCGCAAGTGATCACACGCGAGTAAGTCTTGACGCTTCGACCGAACGTGGACCAAGTAAGCTGATGACATCCGCGCAAACAGAGAAGCTGCTCGTCATTGGAGCAGGGGCAATATCACCACCATCCTCGAACAGTTCAACGAGTTGCATGTGTGTAACGAGTGGTGCGAATTTTTTGGGATCGGAGAAAAAGGTACGACCCCCGAGACTCGCACGAAAGTCTTGCCCGGCGACGGATCCCCAACGTCGTCGAAACTCTTCGTCGATCCAGCTTATCATAACAATGCTCCGGGTGAGTTCGTCCCTGGTCCTTGCTTTTCGGCGACCACCGCTCACCGAGGAATGACATATACAGACGGCACTTGGGACGATGAGCCCGATTACGAGGATATGAATTCCGAAGCTGATGTTTCGGTCTGGGTGCCCGGGGATCCAGGACCAGGTGAGAATGCGCTGAATGGAATGGACGAGGATGGGGAGGACGCATCCCAGGGTGATAATGGTGAGAGACGGGCCGGTGAAGAGGACGTTGAGGTCGATTAAGGTAGGACGTCAGACACGACACGATCTCCGGATTCCTCAGATGACAAATGCGCGGTAGAGTAGACACCTTCATCACTGGCACGAAGCAAGCTGTCGGTCCTGAAAAATGACCACGTAGAGGGAGGTATCGTCGTTTGTATCTATATATACAAATCCCCCCGGTCGAAGTAAGCCTGTAGTTCTGTGCTGTCCAGTCAATACACGCAACATGCTCCTATGATGAGATCTCCTCGCACCTGCCATGCATCGGCTCCTTTCTGCAGTGTCTTCAAAAATGAAGCGCTCGCGCATCGACAGATCCATCGGAGGCAGGATGGCCCCTTCCATCATCATTTCCGAGCAGAGGGAGCCAGGAATGAATTGCCCGAGCGACCAGGCCTCCATCGCTGGGGACATGAAGCTTCACGAACGGCCTCATCGTCGACGAGCAGCACCAGGAACCGCAACAGGAGTCGGCACCCCAAACACGTGCCGTCACGGCCGAGCGATCCGGAAGCAAAATCGCAACATTGCGGATGTTAAAACCGAGCGCTCATTTTAAGCGCCCAAACGAGCGCTTACTCGGTGGAAATCACAGGTCTCAGCGCCTATTTGCCTGGACCCACAAGGCCAAAGTTTACGCACGCCAGTATCACCCCGAGTTCACCCACGCAAGTGACCCAGGCAACTAACTGCACACCCGCGAACCCACTCATCTCATCGTTTGTAACGACTTGGGTTTGACCGAAACCTTTCGGAACGGCAGGGTCCTTCAAACGGACGTTAAGTCAACAGACAGGTGCCACCATAAATTAATTTTAAACAAATTGAGCCCCGCAGGTACCGGCCGACTAGAGTGAGCCCTCTACTATACCTAGTCGATTACCCTCGGCGTCTCGTAATGTGTGCAGGAGCACAACTCGGCCGACATCCGCAGCCTCTCGCTCAGAATACCATCCCATTGACCCGTAACATGTGGAAGCGCCGAGATCTAATAAACCGACCTGTTCTTCATACCCCCAGAGACCATGCGTCGAATGCGATGACAGGACATGGAGGTCCGCCCCGGGCTCACCAGACTCGACCTCACCTCCCACCTCACGACGAAATTCCGGGTTCGGAAGCACGACCCACATTACAGGCGCTCTGGGGTAAGGATGAACACGAGTATAGCAAAAAAATTGGTACCCATGGATAAACCTGAGTAGGTACCTGCCTTTTTTGTTTTTTACAGGTACCGAGTATTGGCTTTCTCAGAAAAACTGTCAAAAACAGGTATCCATACCTGGGGTACCTGGGTAAAAAGGCCATTTTACTCAGGTATTACTCAGGTAGGTACCTGTCTTTTGGGATGTGAGTGGGTATGGCTGGCCAGAATTTCCTCTGAAATACTCATGAGTGGATACTCAGGTGGGGCAGGTATATACTCGTGTTCATCCTTACTCTGGGGGGTCGCATTTCCATGCAACACGTCGAGAAAGTGATCACTGGCAGGCGACTGGCGAAAGTGAAGGCCTCTATGACATTCAGGAAGAACGCGGCATCTTCATCGTCACCGACCTTTCGAAAGCGTGAGATCCTGAACCCCGTCCCGTGAACGAGATACTGCAGATGAGGAACCAGTGTCGTCAACGATCCCCGATCAAATAGATCCTCCTCATCCATGTACTCCCATCCCTCGCTACCCTCCCTCAACCTATCTCTCCAAGCCACTCCCGCTGACTTCGACACGAATACGTCCAAATGCGGTGTCACGTCGAGGTGCTCAGAGACCTCGTCGGCCCCATATATAGGAGTCGGTGGAGGCATCGGTCTCCGATTCAGGAACGCTTGAGCCGCACGACCAGAGAAACAGGTGGATTGGGTAGCCAGGAAGATCAACGTCTCGCCGGAAAAGGCAAAAAACGGACCCCAGAATGCCCAAAAATATTCGTGCAACCCGAAGGTAAGATTGCTTAGGTTCACAGCCTCGTTCCTCGCCAGGCGAAGCATTGCGAACACGTCCGCATCCTCCCTGATAAGCAATCAGCTCAGCACGAAATGGCCGCCAGGTTGATGACTTACGGGATCGGTTCGACTGGCAGAGCAGGTACAGCAATGAAAGTGGCCATGCACGACGAAGAATTTCAGCACGGTGCGTGAGGGGATGAGGGAGGCAAGACTTGGGGGAACAAGGAATGATTCGGGGGCGCGATCGCTATTGGGACTTCGCAGGTGAGCCGATATCACGAGATAATAATAACCCAGGATAAGGCGAAGATAATCCAGAACACGCAGGATAATCACTTTACCGCGATTCGGGGGATCGGACTCGCGGTCCCCTTATCATTCGGCCCCTTGCAAGTCAGGTGAGGGTCGCCAGACCGATTGTATGGACAGGAGAGCCCAGACTACGCGAAATATTGCCTCGCTGTGATGGAATTTAGCGTGTCCCACGTTTGATCTCATCTGAGATCTCGCTCCGAATCTCCCGACGGCGGGCACTCGAACGGCGGACCGACGGATTGTGCGTCATTACATTCGGGTGAACCAATATATATTACGACAGGTGCGCCAGTGTATCCCCCATTTCGGCACACACATAGCACCTAACGCACTTGATGTCTACACCCCAGGGAGACACGGAAGATGTGCGCATTGTCGGAGACATGATGTCGGATTACATTGGGAAGAGAGTACGCATTGTTAGTGTTTGAAAGTCCAGTCCACGTGACTGCAGGCAACCGCAGGTCGTGGTGGGGTCGTGACTGGACTGCAGTTGCTGGTCATCTAGATTTCTGAAAATCAGGCAACCAGCAACTGCAGTCATGACCAGTCGCAACCGTGGTCGCAACCGTGGACCCTTAAGGGCCCTCAGACAGGGTGTTCCCAGGGTATCTTGGGTCTCAAGTGACCATTTATGGCCATGTATTCATCAAATATGGTACAATATAGTGTTCCTATGTGTGAATAGACACGATATGACCCCTAATAGGACTCATAAACAATATATAATTGATTAAAATAGTGGTTTACACCAGTTATGACCTCAGTTACTGGCCATGACTGGTCAGGCAACTGGTCTTTTTGTGACTGGTTGCTGGACCCTGCAACCGGTTGCAGTTGCCAGTCATGCAAAATTTTGACAGGCAACCGGACCGGCAGTTTCCAGTCACGGGCAAAATCCAAAAAAGTCCAGTCGCAACCGGACTTTCAAACTCTACGCATTGTGGGCGAACTAGTCTCGGTAAGTCAGTGACTTGTGAGTCAGTCCGAGCCTCATAACCTAACCCTCCAAATATTACAGAATGGTGACGACATCGCTGTCATCCGTGGTGCTGACGCTGTCCTCATAGAGGTCATCGTTGAAAACGCAAGTAGTTCGTTCCGCGGCACCCTGGCTCTTACTGATTATCTTTTTCGTGCGGCTGTGACGAATCAGAGAATGGAAGTTCCGCACAAGGTCGTTGAGGTGGTAGGGGTGGTGAGCACGTCGCGATCTCTAAAGTTGAGCAAATACCAGAGTATGGGTGATGATCTCGGTGCGTTCTTCCGTTTTTTATTTTTATTTTTTTGAAGCCACCATGCTCATATCGCTCACTCAGATCTACTGGTGGTTGTCGACGAAACTGTCCGGCTCATACACAGCCCCCGGTTTGCCGATATGTTCGGGGTCGAGTTGAATACAGCGGCTGTGAGCAATGGAGCCAACACTCATACAGATGAAGACCAGAATAGATAGGCTCTCATGAAAGATACGAATCTGAGCGATAATACATCCGATGTGTTCACAAGTACTACTCGACTTTGAATACACTTAGCTTATACTACGAGTGAGACCCATTTTACTGAAGCCTGAAGGGCACCGAAAGCAGCAGCCGTGATGCGTTGCGATGCGGATGGATCGGTCATCAATTTACACAGGAACAAGGTGAATGTTGAAAAATGAGGCGGAGCGGAGTACCGGGAGGACTCTTGCTGCTGCTCCGCATCCACGACTGCGAGTACCGGCTAGTCACTACCTGCCAACCGACCTACGACTTCGACGTTGAGGGAACGAAGATGATCAACAACCACCTAGATGATCAAAGCGATGGAGATTCAATTATGTGAGTGGACACACGAGAACTCCTTCACGAAAGGAACGACTAACGATCACGACTGGTGCAGAAGCATAGAAGTCCCGCCCACCGCACTCCTCGAAGAAAGCGATGGAGATTCAGTTATGTGAGTGCACACGTTCCTTTCACTGCCAAACGAAAGGAATGACTAACGAGCCCCACTGGTGCAGAAGCGTAGAAGTCGCACCTGCCGCACTCCTCGGGATGCCCCCGCTCGTCCCAGACGATGAGGAGCTGCTAGACGAGCCTCCGCCTTTGTGAGTAAAATCCACGAGAAGTGTATCCACCGCCTCACTGTTGTACAGATTCGAGGATACGCTGGTGCAGAGAACCGTTTCTACCAACGCGACGATTCCGGCACGACTGTCGCTGGCCGAGGATATGGGAACCCTCCTGAATGATGTCATGGAGGATTGCTTCGCAGAGGTCCAGCCTGTGCTCATGTTGCTCGAGACGCGCAAGATCGCAATTGTCGGGAGGTCTCTGAACGCTTTCCTGCACGATCAGCCCTTCCACTTTCCTGTTCCTGGCTTGCCTGAGCAACCAGTGATCATCGAGTTCTTCGGCGCTGGAGCCGATTTGGGATTACTGCACCGCGAGCTCACTTCGACAAGGCAGGGTTGGAGACGAGTGGAGGACTCCAGACACACTACGTTCTACCACGCGGAAGACGATTTCTCTTTCCTGAGATCTGGCAGGTGCTCGAGATCTGCAGTTTATCAGCGCACACACATGGGTCGCCGAATGAGAGTGAAAATTGCGGATATTGAGCACTGTCGGACCCACTTGCCTATCGCGGTCTTCTTTCGGTGTTGCGGAATGAGAATTTGCCGGGTCTTCATGCCACAGGACGGTGAAGTCTTGGTACCAGCGGAGGCCGAGCTCGAGGGTTTACAGAAACACTTCCTCCATCAGGCACCTGGAATATTAGTAGATGTGGATATGTTTCTGGAATTTCAGGTGCGAGCATTCCAAGGCATGCTACATTTGCATGGGGAGGTTTGGTAGATAGATCGATGTCTGAAGAATTTTTACTTCGGTAATATAGGCCGCATTAGATCGCTTCGAGACCCAGCCGTTAACGACGGGACTTGCGACGGGATGGCTGTGATCGTCATTGCAAAGCCAAAATAGCGTCGCAACACTGGAGTAAAGGATGCCTGGGGAAAGGGGTAGCGCTTAGAGGAGATCGAGGAATTAAAACAGTTGCTGGATATCGAATGTCGGTTGGGTAGGGCGAGATAGAGTGAGGATCGGGCGAATCGGTGATCAGGAGAACAGAGAGCAACTTTGGTTTGGGTGCTTGGATCATATGAAGATCGGTTCAGACTTCAGAGTACAAGTACGATCATCTCGAGATATTATTCCGACTGCCACAGTGCGTACACGTAAGGAAATCAGACGAAAACGAGACATACCGAACAGGGTAAGAGGGTTTCCGGGGGACGAAGGTCGTGCCATGGTCGTGCCGTCATTGCCGAGTGCGGCATTGATGTCGGAGTTCATCATCCCGAGGCGTGACTAACTTTACAGACCTGGCCGCTAATCCTTTCCATAACGACAAGAATAAGAGTACGTTTCTTGCTATTGTTTAAAGCTTGATACCAGTACGTTCTAAGGAGATCGTGACCGAGGTGTCCGACCGAGAAACGAGAAACGGCTTGCCTATTCATCCGAACCGTTCACTCATAAGTATGAGCTTTGAGTAATGCTTGGGAATCTCATTCAAAGGGTACAGATATACAAGCAGAGGGAGGAGTATCATAATGAACTTTGAGGTCGAACATGAAGATGGTGAGTCATTGGTGACTCAGCCCGAATTTTGTTGGGTATTTTCGAGGTTCTCGGCGGATCATCATGATATTCCCGGCCTCTCGTTTCCTCGTCATCCAGCTACTAGTACCTGCGCACTCGCTGTCTTATAGCTCTGAGCTCTGCAACATGGTCTCAACGTCCAGCCCTTTGAGCAGCTTTGCTTATGAGATGATGCGATCTCTGAACCTCCTCACCCTTCCCATTGAGCTGATACCGCTCATCGTGCGGGGCGCCAGCCTCCGTGAACTGTACAATCTGACCCGGGTTTGTGGCCTCTTGAACATCACAGATTGACGATGATTCAGTTGAACAGACATGCAGCCAGCTATACCATCTAGGCCGAACATCTCGACAATTTTGGATGTATGCTTCTGATCAGGATGACCTACCCCTTCCGACCGGACACACAATCGAGACAGTACCCGTCGATCAACTCATATATCTCGCAGCACGAGCAATCAGTATCTCAGACGCTATGAATCAGCCAGTCATGAAACCCAAGCGTTCCTTCGTATACGCTTCTAAATTTTACGGGCAGACTATCAATATGCTCGGTCTTCCTGGAAATTCGTGGTATATCGAACATATCAAGAACACTTCTCGCATTCGCATCAAGAGAGCTGAGTCGGGTTGGAACTATATCTATCTCGATCTGGGTATCTCGAAGTATATTCCTCGATTTACGAGTCAGGTACTAGGGGGTGGGGAGGTGCGACTGATATTCACCACAAGAGAAAATGAGAATCGTGAAGATTGGTGAAGCATTCCTCTCATCATGTGATGAAATATTGGGGGCTGATTCATCATCTTACAGGACTGTTCATGCATTCAAGTTGCTTTTCCCAGATGAGCGCAAAGGTCCCGCGCCGCCGATCATCTTGAATCGACAAGAAATCGCACTCTCTGATAGGCCATTCGATCTTACTTTGGATGATGAGATTTTACTCGCAGCCACTTCCAATCGGCGAAACGTGCGCTTGGCGAATTATGTCCAGAAATTAGGCTTCATCCTTCGGTTCCCTGATCGGTTGGCCAGCTCCAGGGTATACCTTTATTTTTACTATTTGTTGACTGTGCTGACGCTAGCGACAGGGATTTTGGATATCATCACTTTCTATCAATAAGCAGATCCGGAAGATCATCATCCGGACTGCTAATGCACCTACAGAATCGCCCGAAAGCGGACGGCTAATTCATAAGTTCCACATCGCCAACATCCCGTTAGACATATTGGACTCTGATGATAGCCCAGATGTCTCACAGTCATCTGAGATCGATTGGTCGGAGCGTGAATTAGAAGTTACACATGCCTTTGACGTTCCGGTTTGGCCATCACCAAATATCGTGCAACTTCCCCGCCACCTCCCGACCGGGGCGGTCCATCTCGCCGACTTCAATTTCTCCGAAGAAGACACATTAGAAGATATAACCACTACTCATTTGGGCTCACTCTTCCTTTGTGAAGATCGACTCTTGGCTTTCCACGTCCGTGATCTTGACTCATCAGGCGTCGATCACTTTGCTCGATCCGCCGGTGGGGCTTCGATAGTGACGGGCACATATTTCCGCGACTCAAGTAAGATCGTAGACCTCACCATTCTTAATGCGGCACGCACGCGAGTACGGAGTTGTCACCTTACACCCCCAGTTGCGCGGGGTGAGCCTTATGGTATTGAAGCTTTCAACAGCTTGCATGGCAGGATGTTCATCAAATCATATCGAACGTCTGATGAAGAAACATCTAATGGAGAAGTGTAATACGCGGTTCAATATTGAGCTTGTTGAATAAATCATTTATTGGCGTGTTTTCTCTCATCATTCGGGTACGTATACAAAGCCGCTTGGAACGCCGAGTTGCCGGAACGCTTTCGGGATCCGGGTCATCCGGCGATTCCGATTCGGGATGGATGACGCCGAGCACTCCCTTCCCGAACGCCTTTGTTCTGAAATCTAGGACAAGGCAACAGGTCTTTGAATGCCCCCGCCTCACTGTATAATAACGCCATGGATGTCGTACCGTCAACATCGACTGAGCTCATCGCCTCAAGCTTATCTGAGGAACAATTGATCCAGATTCTGGCGTCTAAGATTGAGAAGCGGGCGTGAGTCGTCGGCTGCAAGGGCTTTAACTTTAAACGACTGACAACTTCCTTTGCTATGTCGATTATCTAGCTATCAGATAGCTGATGAGTCTGGCTCTGATAACTACGAACGGTCCCAGGAATATATGGAAACCACCCTATCAAGGGTTCGTGATACTCTGAATCGGACTCGCGCCACGGTCAATTCAACGCTGAACGAACGAGTCTACATCGACCGCATCCCTAATGAGATCCTGGGAAAGATCTTTGGACACTATGTCGCTTTGAGAGAAGTGGACATGAAGCCGAGAACAACCGATGTTGATGGCCCTTCCAAATGGTTTCAGATTTTATATGTGTACGTGCCCTTGCGACTACGTTTTACGATCTGTGAACATTCGAGCAGTTCCAAGCGCTGGAGACAAGTAGCTCTGCACAATCCGACCTTATTTGGCAGATGCCACCTGGCCTGGGATATGGCAGATGTCGCCCTGGTGCTGGAATGTCGAGGATTGGGGCTTCCATTGCATCTGTCCATTCCTCCCATCGTGAAGCGACGACCGGATGGACTTCCCCATAATCCCTACGCCTACTATATGGAATATACTAACCCCGATGTCCGGATCCCGGCCATGACATTCGGAACTCACGCGAAAGAGCTATTGCCTATGGTTGCTCGATGCGCGTCGCTTCACTTGATGTATGAAGATGAGCTGGTCAAGATACATCCGGATGGCCTTGGATTAATGAGCGAAAAGCTTCGTTCGCTCGACGTCTATTCGAACAACTTCTCTAGTCATCCCGAAGTGGCCAACTTGGCTTACCAGAAGTCGCGGACGTTATTCGGTTTCCTCTTTAAAGAACCCCCAACTCAACTCGCCACACTGCGTTTGTACAGTACGGTAGTTCCGGATGACATTGTCACCGTCCCCAGCCTGAAAGCAGTCCATCTCGACCGCTGCCGCCATGCCACTGGTACTGGTAAAGTGAACAGCACACTGCAGTTGCTATCTAGACTACCTAATCTGCGTGGTCTCAATCTCACCTCCTGTTCCTCGCTACACGATACAAGAGATCTACTAGCAGCAACCGAGCAACCGAAATGTGATCTCAAAGAGTTGCGCATACTCTCAATCAACAAGATGTGGTTCCCCGAGATCGCTCGAATACTCTCCGCGATCACCTTCCCGCTAATCAGACAAGTCAACCTCGTTGACCTCGTCGTTTTCCGATTACCGGAGATATTGGCGCCGGAGATGCCACCGCCTGAGGAGTTGAAGAATACGGATTTCGCTAGATTCTTACGGAAGGGATCCGAATTCGTCATACTTCTTTACGGTGATGGCGTGAAGGCAAGATTGACAGCGCGTCTGATGCCGCCAACTACCACTTCGGAAGCAGTGATTGATAACCTGGCGCTTTTCCAGGTGTCATTCGGTCATGATAAAATGATGAACATTCCCATGGGCGCACCGGAAGAGGAGGCTCTACCACCGGAGTTCGCAGTATTCTTCGACTGCTTGAAATTAATACCACTTCACGATCTCCCGAAGGTCACATTTGTCGGTCACGACAAGGACAAGAAGACGTTGCCTAGCGCAGCGACTCGAGGATTCCTTCTCGCTTGTTCTTCTCTTCGCTCGATCACCCTGAAGAATTGCACTATCGACAATCTCGAAGATATCCTACCAGCGCCGTCTTCTTGTCCGACCCTATCCACCGTAACACTGGATGGATGTTCGGGAACTGGGTACATGCTGCAGGACTTTTTGAAGAGCCGCAAGGACGGTGGATGTCCTATCGAGACAATCGAACTTCGCAATGTAGAACTGTCTCCTGCTGAGTATGATATCGATTTGTTACGCCAACATGTGTCCGAACTAGTTCTGGTGAAATAATGTAGTAGCAAATTCTGTACGCCCGCTGTATCACGATCGAGAAAGTATCGTGTTTAACTTAATCGCACTATTTACAGTTCAATCTCCCCTGTAAATACGAATCATTCCAAATGTAATAACACGTAGACGTGCACAAACGTCTGAAACCTAGTCATATTCTTCCAATTAACTTCAGCGTCGACTGACAATGCAATAAACGCGGAACACAGCTGACCTTGAAGTTCAATACTGGATTGATATCAGACAATCATCATTGCCCAGAGTCAACTTGCCTGTCAACGGATCGAAAACGTAGGACGACCGATCATATGGCCGTCCGGAGACCAACGACAACAATCCATTCTGCTCAAGGATATCGGAGAGATCGTACGTCAATTTGGTCCATCGAGGAGTCTCCGACACACATCCATTGTAATCATGATTCAAGAATAACACGTGCGACGTGACGGTGAAGATATTCCTCACATTGGGAGGGGTGATGATGGAAGAGGGCGACCGCCCGACCTTCTCGTTCATTTGACAGACATATGCACTCGGTCCCATAGTGATTGATACCCGTGTATCCAGTCGATTGTCAAACTCGGAAAAATAGAGAGATCTAACACCCGGACAGAGATCTTTGTCTTTCTCCATACTTTCACCGTTGTAGAATTCGATAGGGTGAATAGTTCTCTGTAATACCCACGTAGAAGGACCGGTGACTTGGACAGAAGAAGTGAATATGCCGTAGCGGTAGCTGAAGCCTATGTCGTCGTGAGTTAGACGAGCGATGGGCTTTAGCACCAAGTCGACGGGTTTTGTCGCAGGGCCTGTTGCATCCCATGCGATTTGAGATCTGATGTCGATTTCGGAAATAAAATCGCCTGGCTTTGGAGAGCCCAACCAGGAATCATGAAGATGATATATGATCACAAGGGCATCGCGGAACGGATGTTTGTCGATCGATAGAGGGCTGATCTGACTCACATCGACCAACGTTAGGGTCATTGTTCTCATCGAAAGAACTGACTTACGATGAAAGTTCGTTGAAAATCCTGATACCCTCCATCAGAGCGCATCACGAATTGAGCCGAATCGCCGCTTCTCCAGTTACACAACATAGAGGGGAAGAGACCCTCGTGTGTTGGAAACACAAGCACATAAGGATCGCACATGTGAATGTTAAGCACATAGTACGGAAGCGTACGTATGGGTCCTCGTCCAACGCGTTCATAGAATTCCCGAGTGAGCAAATGTCTTCGACGAAAGCCGAAATTGTCCGATGCGACCGAATACTCGGTGACGTACAAGCTGATGGTCTCCGTGATGCCCTTCCAAGAGGCTCGAACGTAGGCGATTAGTATCCCGTGTTCTTCTGGTAAAGCGAGTATCTGCACAGGATAAATCTCGTCCCCGACAGACGGCAAGGTTTCCATGTCCAACTTCGCCTCAAGATGAGGTCTATCCATGTCAAACATGGTGAATCCAACGTTTTCAAAAATGACCACAATACTACCGCAAGGTAGATAGATCCGATTGTAAGGCGATGGGGGCGAACGACAGTGAACTGCATAGCGAAGAGGGGTTAGATCATCGGATGACGAAAGACGTCGCGAGATGATGCAGGCTCTAAGTGCAGATTTATACAGATCTAAGGGATCGGGGTTTTTCTTTGAGATGATAAGTCGGTGCCTGTCCCAGGCTCCAATTAGAATTCTCGAGGTGATGATTAGGGCTCGAAAACGACTGCAAGTCTAAAATAATATATTAAGGTAGATATGAGAATGGCACTTCCGGGAGGCATACCAGGGCCAAAGAACTTATTTCTGAAATCCCAGAGCCGTCCAGTATTTTTAAGATTAACTCGGAGGGTAGGGCTTCGAGGACTCCCATTCTCGCGATATGGTTGCGGATGAAGCAATCGGGAGTTGCCGTCTGGGTCCCGCCCTGCGCTGCGCATGTGAACGCTAAGAGAAAAGGATTATCAAAACCTTTGTATACCCTCTGATTCAGTCGAAACAGGGCATCAGGTCAAAGAATGTTGAGGGAATGGGCGCAGTGACCCCAGGTTACCTTCCCTCAAGACGACGCATGACGAACATCGTAGACAATCAAGATGCAACACAGGCTGTTCCCGAATTACGCACAATCATGTATTAGTTCGTAAACGCAATCAGGGACATATGTGTAAACCACTATCGATCTACAGTGACAATCTGAGATGCAGTAAACCCAAAAAATCTCGGCAATACAAAGAGAGAAGGCGAAATTCGCCAATTCACAAGAGACCATCGATATCAACACATAACATATAGAGTAAAGATTATGCAAGGCGCAGATGATAGATGATAATAAGATAAAGCAGTGAGCGTGAGATCCGAGATAGATGCACGTGAGCTATGGTGAAATGAGGTGATAAAGGATGGAAGTCAATGAATGAACGTGAGTCAATGTCATGATGGTGTTGAGTCGCCGTTAGATGCCATATTAAGAACTGCAGCTGGAGGATATGAGGGAGTGGGTATAGGTATAGATGAACCTGCGTTCCGCTTGTGGTGCTTTCGTCGTTCATCGGCTTTGACTAGCATACTTTTGAGACTTGATTCAAACACGGGTTTAGTGAGGACGTGGTCAACGCCGGCCTGGATGTACTCCTCTGTTGATCATGTGCATGAGCAATAGATAGTCGATGTGTGGCGGCATGACATACCTTGGTCGGATAGCATCGCGTTACCCGTAACGCCAACGACGAAGTCGTCCCTCCCGAGCTCTCGGAGCTTCGAAACGGCATCCAGTCCAGACAAGATAGGCTACGAATCATTCGCATTAGCTACCGCCTCAGCATTGATAGACGATGCTGAAGATGACTTACCATCTGATTATCCAAGAAAATGATAGAATACTTATGCAGCTGATGACAAGTATTACAATTCGACGTAGGCGAATTGCCATCAACTGCATTTCCGGAGGCCCCCGCGGAATCCTCAGCTGAAGGAGCGCAGACCATCTCGACAGCTACTTGCCCATTCGGCGCTGTATCGACTACACATCCGAGTCTCTTTAACATCCTCGACATGAGCTGACGAGTCAGAGGATCGTCATCGACGACGAGACACGTCAGAGGCGTGTCAAGCCGAAGTGATAGTCGCGCCGTCTTCTTATTCGGCGTAGGTGAGGAGGAGTCAAATGACACCATGGTATTTGATAAGGAGAGAGGGTCAGATTGAGGTGGAAGGGGCGCAGCCGGTTGAGGGTAAGGTAGTCCGATAGGAGATGTAGGCATGATCGGTGTTGAGTTGGTGAGAGGAGAGGGTAGTGACGAGGAATCGTGACTGGAACTGAGAGGCGCAGGTGATGGAGGCATGTTATCGTTGACAGGTGAACCATGGGAGCTCGAGCCGTTCGTCATCGTACTCTGCTTCCGAGTATTCTGAGATTGGGACTCGAAGTCGAATTTGCCGCCTACATACATAGATGAGCATCAGTTCACGAAGAGATGAGAGAAGGAGGGTACGCACGTTGCTCCATCAACCGACTATGTGACCTATCATTATTCGCCAAGCGTTCCAGCTGATCATATCCCTCTCGAATAGCTCTCTCCTCATTCCGTTCCGTCATCTTCGTCGGCGTAGGCGTAATGTCATGACTCTCACTCATCCCCCCTTCCTCTCCTGCACCGACACCACCCTCCGATCGAGGCCAGTGGCAATACGCAGGATCACGGCTGAAATCCGCATCGCCAATTGTATCGGCATCACCCCTTTCCATATATCCACTCCCTTCAGGTCGTAACGTACTGCCGGTACTCATGTCAGGAGGGATCATGGGTAATGTGGCTCGGGAGATGAGATCGCCTCCGCTCGCAATCGCTTTCTTGCCTACTCCGAGGCCGAGTTCGACCCAGAAGGTCGATCCGACACCGAGCTTGGATTGAACGCCTAGACGGCCGCCGGAGAGCTTTACGATGCGACGTACGAGGGCGAGGCCTAGACCTGTGCCTTTGCCACCTTGATAACGCCCGATCTAGAGGAAGACGAAAGTCAGATAGCGAATAGAATGTTTACGAGAGAACGAACCTCGGTCTGAACATATGGGCTGACTGAAAGTCGAAGAAGTATTAGACATGATTGAATGATAGATGACATTCATAGGATACTCACAAAGCTTGTTGTCGATCAACTCCTTAGCCCGAATCCCAACACCAGTACTGTGGCATCGTCAGCGTCTGGCGCACCCAGGAAGGAGCAGAGAGAATACGTACTCGTGTACCTCGATTCTCACAACGATATTATCGACCGCACTAGAATCCAGATTATGTTGATTCAGATGATTCGTTGAAAGGGGATTCGTCGCCGTCGCTGACGGTCCCCCCGGAGCTTGATCTGTGGATGGCCGTTGCGAATAACCGTCGTGAGGAACTGGCGCCGACGGGAAGAGAAGCTTGGTGACGACGCGAATCTTGCCACCAGTCTGGGTGAACTTGGTGGCATTCCTGAGCGCATAGGCTATTAGGTCCCATCAGCGCTATGACGAAGAACGCTAGACTCACGAAGTCAAATTGGTAACAATCTGCCTCAACCTCATTTCATCCCCAACTACAATCCCGTCCTCTTCGCCATCCACCTCCATCAACTTCTCGATCTGATCCCTATTGAGACCCTGGGCCGTATATAGGGCTCGTCGGGCGATGTCGTCGATCCCTTTGTCCAGTTCGGTGATGAGTTGGAGACCGCGGGCGTTGGAAGCAAGCTTGAGGGGGATAAGCATCGACCGAATCACAGTGTGGAGCGGGTAGGGCTTTGAGACTGATTCGAATTTGCCAGCGTCCAGGCGGTTGCTGTGAATGAAGTAAGGTGAGAAATCACGACGAAGAAGAGGAGATAGGGAGGAGGAGGGTACAAGGACGTGCGGGTGCTCAAAGCGAGAGATAGGAGGAGGAAGACATACAAATCGAGAACATCATTCAACACCTTCGACATCATACTTAAACTACCCTCCAGCGCTGAGAACTCAATATCGTTGTCCTTATCTCTCACAAGCTTCCCAGAAGCTTCCATGTTCTGAACGGCAAGCACTACAAGGATTGGCATTTAGTAGGCGAATACGGCGAACGAAGGAAGCGGCTCACTGGCTGTGTTGAGGGGAACACGAACTTCCTGTTAATCAATGACGTCGTGAGCTTGGATACCTCTGAAAGAGGAGAGAACGTACATGGAAGATGTAGCTAGTCAATCTCCTCTTCGAATCGGCCGCTTTGCGTTCAGAGACTTGCGCTTTCTGGGTAGCCTTGAATTGAATCTTGAGCTGATCCCTTAGCGAATAAAGCCGACGATCGCTCTGGAGAAGACGTCAGTATTGCAGCGCTGTAAAGGAAGTAGGGTATACATACGGTCTCGCGCTTGTAATGGACATAGAGAAGGAAGGCTTGGAAGGCAACGAAGTTGAGTATATTCCTCCACCAATTGTGCTTTTCCGGCGTTACGAATCCAACTGACCATTACGCGTTAATGATTTGACGAATGACAGACAGAAGGCCTAGAACGTACTGAAGAACACGAGTTGGACGAACGCTCCACAGAGAGCTGGGAAGCGTTCTTGTCGGAGAGCGAAAAGCGCTAGGGTAGGAAGCGCGGAGGTGTAGCTAGAACGGTTGATGATTGGTGCCAGCGTGATAAGCGGTGGAGCGAGAGCACGTACTAGAATGTACCAAGGAAGTCTTTGTGGTTGCACGAGAACAACTCTCTAGCGGGAGGATAGAATCCACAGAGATTGCTGAAGACAAAATCGTCAGGATAGTCGTACAAGAAAAGGGAGAGGACGACGAACAGGAATAATATCTGATACAACCCCCATATCCAGGTGCTCCAAGCAAGATAAATTTGGTAGAAAATGGGGCGGTTTTGAGGGAAGTCGTAGATGATCAAGAAGGGGAGTGGGAGAGTCGACAATGGCGCCATACACCAGTAAAAGTACCTATCCGCGGTAACGAGCGGTCTGGGTACGACGATGACTCCAAGGATCCAGTTGATAACGTAGAACAATGCCGTATAGATGGCAAGACTCTTGGACGTATACCAGACTTCCTTGCGATAATGTTCCTCCATCTTCGGCTCGAAGAACCGCAGAGTGAACACGCCGACAAGCGCAGGCCACACTCTCCATCTCAACCAAGTCAACAGTGGGAACCGTTCGAATAAACCTTCGGATCGAGCGCCTGTGCCTGTCCCGGCCGTGAATGTCTCTGATTGATCTGTCTGTTGGCCGTGTGAAGGGGCTTCGGGCGACGAAAGGTGTTCAGAATGTGTGACGCTGCCCGGAACTCCAGAGTGCATCAACATGTTGTCAACGACGACCTCATCAACTTCGTCCAACTCGTCTTGACCATCCTGAGCGTTCCCGTTCTGCCGGAAGAGACTATGTGGCTTGTATGACCCGCTCGCATCCGTCCCATCGCCCACATCCAGTATCGACTCGCTGAATGCACTCCCTGTCCCTATACGTTTCTGAAGAAGACACAAATTCACATCAATATTGCTACCCTGAAACGCCAGATCATCATCGCAAAAGACGCACCTTGAACCTCGCCCAATGAACCTTCAAACCCCCCGAAGGTGATATTCTCGCTTTCTTAGGTTGAACAGGAGTCAAAGCTGGCATAGGCAAAGCCTTCTCCTCGTCGTATCGTCTCTGTCGAGGCTGGCTCTCCGCGTCTTCGGTGATGACACCTCGTCGTCCCTTTGATCTTGATTTTCCGTGGGCCTTCTCCTCATGAATATCCTGCGATGTCGGATATAAACGACGCATGACGTGGTGCAGCCTTGAGGATGCAGAGGAGGACATCCTAACGTCGTCGCTGAACACGATGGGAGAAAGACGACTGAGGAGCAGGGCCTCGGCTAACTCCGCTACTCTATTACGCCAAAATTTCTAATGCTTTCCGTTCAGTGTTCAAGCTTCTCATCTTCTTCTTAACGCATCGTAAAGGTTTGTACATTCAATGTTTAGACTTCTCGTATTATTAGAGCCCGTTTGCGACTTGACCAAAAATGAGCGATTTACATCGAAAAGACGCCCGAAATATAAGGTGAATTCACTCTGGACCGTCTACGTCATAAATGACGCGCGCTCGGCAGGCTGTGCGTATGACTCGCATTTTGCGTTGCATATACGACACATATATGCTGCACGGCTGAAAGTAAGGCTGTCGCGCTCATGAAACCAACTTGCAGAACAAGGTCAGGAAAACTTCCTATAATGAATTAGAACAGGATCTGACGTCAGGGCAGACAGTTTATGCGTACCTTTGTGGAGCGAAATCAAACTCCGATAGCAGAACATTCCTGATGCCATTTCTCGATTTAGCAAGAGCTCAGGCACGAAGTCATAGCCTGGGAAGATCCAGTTCCGCAAAAGGAAGATTCACGTTGAATCCTCAGGAACCAATGGGTGACGTCAGGTGTCAGACATGATCCTGACAGCTCGGGATTCTCCAAAGGTTTGATCCTAAGATCGAACTCCAGAATCATCGATCATGCCGTTTTAGGAGCCCACCCGTAAGCAGTTCTCTCACCCGCGAGGAAAATTCCAGCTGCCGTAATTTCACAAGGAGAGAGGTTAGAACGAGAAGGACGGCGCTCGACTAGGAGTATGAGCACGAGGTCACTTACCATACGTTGCTGCAACCACACACGTAATCCCATTATGCTCTCGACAAATTGACGCATTCGATTCGGTTGAACAGCTTAGCGTGGGTTGACGCGTAGCTCGTTTGTCGGAGGTCGCCTTGAACGCCCCTGGTAAATGAAAGATCTCCCAGGACTCGGATCTGGATGATTGTTCTTCACTTTGTCCAGGTCCTAGCAAGGTACGAAGGGCGACGCGGGTAACTGCAGGTTCTTGCTGTGTTATTCAAATCTAGTCATCTGGAACCATTCCGTTCACGTAAACTATAGGTAACGGTCGACTTGAATAGGTTACCTTCGCGCTTGGTAGAATTTGCGATCTCGCAGTAATGAGCATGTGCTTTCATTCTATTCAAGAATTCAATCGATAGCGGAGAGAAAAAAACTAGACATAGTGACGCCAGAGGCAATCTTGCACCAGACCTCGAGGGAACCTCTGCATCGCACCAAATTGACATCCCTAGGAATGACGCAACTCAACCAGTCCGAGATTCAACAGGAACGTGAGCACAAACGCGGACTCTGCCCACAAGTGGGGTGCGAAGAGGCGAGCGCCCATAAAGAAGTGTGCGGATTTAGAGTGAGCACAGTTGTGTCCATTAGTCGCTGTCATGGTTTCGATCGCCCCGTCTGCCCCTTACGAGCGCCATGGGTACCTGGCCGTAGACGAGATCTGCCCCATCTGTCGAACACGAGGAGGAAATTGACGTTTGAAGCTTCATTGCTAGCTGACTCGTCGTGCGACCAAAGACGGTTGTTCGAAGAAGTCGTCGTAGATCATGGAATGAGGGCCCCGTGCAACAACTTCGGAGATATGCTTTTGGGAGCGAAAGGGTGGCAAAGGATGGTGTTCTGGAATCCTTCAAGAATCTGATAGCACCCTCAACATTTGTCGGCGAAATCGTTCAACACCCGGGATATGTACGCGATTCTTGGGGTTCGGTCCTCGCAACGACGTCGGTGATCAACAAATCTTTAATTCTAGCTTGACAGCAGGGGATGATGATGAGTTTCAATATACACAGAAGGTCGAAAGTCGGGTGTAGTCGGATGTGTCGTAAGGCGGAGGAACTGCTTCTTGCATATTTCGCGGAGGACTATATGCTGCCCGAGAAGGAAAAACTTTGAGAAGCAGAGTAAAATAATAGAAAATCGATTTTCTGGATTAAAGCAGACCACGGGGACCCCTTGGAGACAAGACGTGGCCGATCGTGTGAGAGGCGCCGCTGTTGAAATATGGAGTTGCCTACGCAAGCAAAGAAGGATGGTTGGAGTGAGAGTGACACGTCGGACAGCGACTCGCAGCATTCCCAATCCAGCATGATTTTCAGTTTGGAGTCAGACGTTGGAGAGCGCGGAAGTGGAGACCGCCCAGGGTCGTGAAGGAGCGTCGAACGCGCAGACATGGTGGCAGGGAAGAGGTAGTGTCACGCATGTGACGTTAGTGACAGGGCGTGACTCGGCAGCGCCGGTTTCATTTTTTCAACAGTGTTTACGTAAGCCGTTCTTGTTGCACTGACGATCGAGTCAAAGACGTCGCCTCGAGAGGGATGACAGCAACCACGTTGTTCGATCACCGAGTTCTAACAAGGTCAATTACCTTCTTCCGCTAATCAAATTTCATAACACTCTTGTACAGCCACAACACTAAAAACACTTTCACCAAAAAACAAGGCATCCGTTTCTTGATCTCGCTTCGATGACCATCGATTCAAGGGAAACCTCTCGCTCATATTCCCCACAAATCTATTCGAATGCAATACAATACACCCTTAATACACACGCGTCACAAGCCCAGACAAGCCTAGCGCTTTGTATCCAACTGTCTCATGACTAGGTTCGCTCATCACAAACACGCCTTCTCCCCTCAGATTGACATCTGTATTGATTCCATCCCGGCCAGACCATCTCTAGAAGAAGAATTCTGAAAGATCAGAACACTTGCTTCTTTCTCAATTCCTAATTCTCGCGTCTTATCTTATCCCGCATGCTGAACCTAGAGCCGAGCAGTCTACTCCGACCAACCCTGTTCTCGGACAGGTCCATTGACTAGCTTTCTTTGGGCCGAATAATGCCTCAATCTCAGCAACTCAGCAGTCTATATTCACCTTTCACCTCACTTCTCTAGGCGCTCGCCTTACGAAGGGATTAAATTCTCACAAGGCGCGCCAGGCAAGATCGGAGCAAGGACGAAATCCGGAAGTAGGAGATGGAGGACATAGTTTGAGATCTAACGAATCCCAAGGCGTCCCGACCGTCGATGACTGGGAAGTATTCAATTTACGTCTCGCAGCACTACGTCCCTTTGCTACTCTGCGATTTCGCTAGGAACGGACCTCTCCAAACGGGTCACGGCTTCACGGCAGCTATTCACTCTCCTCTCCACTTCCCTCTTTCTCAACTTTCGACCCTGGATGCCTCATCTCCCCACAGACGGTACCCTCGATCTTGGGAAAAAATATTTACAATCGAGAAGTCCTAGCGCAGCTCCTCCTCCTTCCAGCTAGTTTCTCGCATAATCTTTGGATCTACGCTCGTCGGGTGATTCGTCAGAAAACCCCCCATCTCCGCCATGCTACATCTTGTCTTCACGTCCCACCCGCCAAGTGAAACGACGCATTATTCTTGGCTCCAGCACGAGGGTGAGCGATGGATTGTGTTTTCGACCCGGAAAGATGCGGGCTACTAATCCCCTCTGAGGTCCTTCCGCTATGACGTGAGACTTCCGGGACTGAACTATTCATGGCCGACGAAATCTTTTTTCATTGCCCTCCCCGTTCTCGACCTCTTGGGGCTCTCGGACCGTCATGCAGCCCTCGGCTGGCTGAGCGACCCTGTGGCGATTGACGCCACGTTTGCCATGCACAGCCCGGAATTCTGTGCTCTCTCACTTCTGGGTTTCGCTTCTTTTAACGGTGGTCTCTGCAAAAACTTTCGCCACTTTTCAAATTTGAATTCGAATACCATGATTTCTGTTCATGATACTTGGACTGGATGTTCATCTCATTCAGGCAAATGATCAGAGTGACCTTGCGCAACGATAGACCCTCACAAAAAGCATGTCGCCAAATTCATATCACATGACCGCCCTCAAAATGAAGACGCGTGGCGTTTTACGGGTTCAGCCTGTCATTTCTGGTTAGTCCAAGACGTTTGGATGCATCTGCTCCATTTGACACTAAAGTCGATTAGAATTAGAACAAAAGCTTTTAGCCTTGATCATGACTTGCGCCGGCCCTCGAAGTAGATTAGGCATCGAGGACGAGTACCCCATCCGCCGAACAATGGCTAGTAAGATCTCCTCGTGCTCACGCTTTGCAGCCCCTCAATATCAACGCGTCAGGATCGAACCACTAGATCGGCATCAGTTCATTCTCTGATAAATGTTTTTCAATAGAGGCACTGTTCCGGTCCTGGTATATTGCGCAGCTTCTGAATACAATGGTACGTCAACAGGCCTCAATATCATATCGGTGGTGTCGGCTCTCTCATCGTCCAGCGAATTCCCCAGGCTTGAGAACTCCTGAAGCACACGAATCAGGGATCGCTTGGGGGCGTGTGCCACCACAGATCCGTCAACGTAAGCTCAGATCGTAGGCGTGTATTTGCTTCATTCAGACCACCCATTAAAGCAAGCGAGAACCTTCGATTATAAGGAACGATCAAAAGAAATGCCGCTCACCTCCTATAGAAGATCGCCGCATGTCAGCGGAAACGAAGTTAGCGAAGATAGAAGCTTACGATTGTACCATTGTCAATCATTTGCTGGTCGCTCCGCATCGGCCGACGGCGTTCTGGATGACGGTCTCATTGTACTTCTTCAGTGAGACGACAGACACACGGATGGTTTCAAAACTGTACGACCCCGGTCATAAAGCAGGACCGACCCTTCTTCATCGAATACTACCTTAACAGTTCAGTTGCAACGATCCTTCCCATGTCAGGTCTTGGACTTGGGAAGCCGTCTGCTCCTCTAGGGTCGTGTCTAACGGGGACCATCAACCACCGTGAGGAATCACGAAGGCCTAAAAATTTCCTTTGAGCGTCGCAACATATTTCAAGGACTCTCGGTTGTGTCTCAGCGTCTTCTGTGAGACTCCTGATAGTAGCAATAAGTAATTCCGGTTCGAATGTGGGACAAGCCAACACGACGAGTGAATCAGGGCCGCAAAGCCAGCGACAAATCGCAACACAGTACCTCCATCATCCTGCGAGGAAAAGATACACTTCTGCAAAAGAAATCTGATGGGACGAGCGGTGCAATCAGTTGTCATCGTCATTGATTGCTCGAAAGAATACCAGGTTACAATTGACAACAAAGTGCTCTTCCAATGTGAAATAACGGTGCGCTCAGTATTTTCCAGCCCGTTCTTGTACTCCACCCTGAGAGATCGCTATAGACCTTGCACGTTTCCTCTCTTCTAGCATATCCCGCCAAAAGCGCACTTTCGCCTCGATTACACCCTTCACTCCCCGTTTTGAACACATCCGAGCAGATTAATGTCAGAGCACACGCCAGCGGCGTTCCTTACCGAATAAGCCGTTAAATCCGACGGCGTTCTCCGGCCGGCACAAATCAGCCGCAAAGCCGTGAAATAGAACACGTTCAGTAACCGATGCGGGCCCATCGGGGCGGCTTCGGCGGCAATAGGGCCGTTCGAAAGGCAAATCCGGAACATTTGTTTTTGCTGCGAATCATTTTTCTGGCATCGCCATTATTTCGGTAGTCAATTTCCTGGCTCATCGAGGGACTAGGTCGAGTTAGAGACGCCGATGGAGCTGTGCATGGGCGTCTGTGAGTCTGTAACTTGCGGTCATTTTTACAGTCGCTTGGCTCGCCCTTGGCTCTTTCGGCACTGATCGGCGTATCGGCCAGCAAGGCCAAGATAGACCTTCGATAGACTTTATCTTATGAATGTGGGCCGTACTCGTGTTCAGCTCAAGTGGATCTGAATTAATTATATCGTCATAGGAACAAACTTCACAGGTCCTTATCTCTATTCCAATCTTCTGTATCTCTTCCTCCTATTTCATAGATCTGAGTCCATCCAACTCCAACTTAAAATTCTCAATCAACGGAGATTTCATGGATCTCTTACTTCGGCGGTTAGACAATACGCCCGAGTCCAAGAGGTCATGAAACCGGACACTCGCATCTCCATCCTTTATCCCTCTCTTGTACACACCGATAAACAAAAAATAGATCTCTCAGCCTTATTCTCCGAACATTTATCCGGTCCTGTCCTGCACGGAAACCCGAAGGCACCACTTCGATCAGGTCGATCAGAACACCCTAGCAGCATTTCGAGACCATGTTGGAAGAAGGGAGCTTGGAACTAGTGTTGGCGAATTGTCGGAGACTGACGAGTGTTTGAGGGAGCCTCTTATGACGATCCGAAGACCCGGCTGCCATGTCCACAAAATTCTCGATTGGGCTTAGCCCAAGAAATGGATGATGAAACCGACTCGATTTGTTGGGCGTAGCGTTCCAAGTGTGCAGAGTTCGAAATTACGATGGAGATTCTTCGGGAGGCCTGAATCTGACGTGCCAATTATCTTTCGTACGATGACGCAGCGTAAGTTAGACGACGGCTAAGAGCTTTCGATTAGAGATGTCTATTTTTTGCACCCGATCTCATCATATAATGTGTGCCTATCTCTGCTATCCGATCATTCTCTTAGAACATTCGTACAAGATAATCCCACGTGCAATACAGCTCCATTCAATATTAGGCTAACGAAAACAAGGGGTGATACATAGCGAGCATTTTTTGAGGACAACAGGGGAACGAAGTGATGCAGGGACAATACAGATATTCAGAGCTAAGTAGGCAGCAATGCCAGGAATAATAATTCCAAATCCGTGCTCGCAACACGCAAGCTTTTTCCAAAGCCAAGAAAATGTCCAAAAATGTGTTAATAGACAGGCCCCCATTCGTTTCGTTTTGTGTGATCGCGAGATCACGAAGAGAAAAGGGACGAGGAAGAAACGAAAGGAAGGCCGATGCAATGATGATGACGAGGGTCGATGATGCGAGGTAATGAAGTCGAGCGGAGAAACCCTACTAACTAGAGTCGTATGTTAAAGGTATTGAGTACACGGCGATCTTCAGACGTTAAGGGGACATAAGGTCTGGTGTCGCTGGGTCGATTGAGGGTAGGAAGTCCACCGGGGAGCGAAAGGGGTCCATAAGACGAAGGATGGTCTGAGTGATCCGTGCTTGGTGATGAGTAAGACGTAGACGTTGTTGATACCGAAGACATGGGTGAGGGTGATGACGAAGATGATGATGAGGAAATGTGAGGGTATCGTTGAGCATGCGCAGGCTGAGGTGCGTGTGTCATAGGAGGTACTGGATTCTGCAATATGGGGACGGTGCCGTAATATGATGTCGGAGAAGTTGGACGAGGGTTCCAGTTCGAAGAGGGTTGGGATTGATTGTTGTGGCGATGACTGGTCGAATTACGATGAACGCTGTCGGGGTGAGGTTGAGGTACTGCTGCGTATTGGTAGGCAGGCAGTCGGCCACGTGTTTCAGAAGAGGAAGGAGGTTGAGACGAAGTGGTATGAACGCGACGGCCATCCATGTTTCCTAAATGGTACGAGTCGTGTGGAGTGGCCACGCCTGGACTTCGTGAAGAATATTGAGGCACGTCGATATCAGCTCCCTCCGACTTGACCGTGGAAGTAGCGACAGAGGAGGTAGGGGAATGGTAACGATCACGCGCCCATGAAACACCTCGACTGGAAGCGAAGATGCCCGGAGGCACACGAATCTCGCAGAGATAATCATAGTTATCGATGACCGGCAGCTCTGAGGCTGATCGATTTAAGCTGTGAGATCCGCAATCGAGATCTCAGATTGAATTTAGCAGATAGATAAGCAAAAGGACCCACGAAGTGTAAGTCACCAGGTGCCATTTTTTGGGACATTGATCTCCCGGAGTGTGGACGATGGTCGAAATAGTCTGTTTAATCAAGCCATCAGGTCGGAGGGGTCGGTCCTGTCTCCGAGAGACTGTTGGACTTGGTGGTTCATCATCGCTTAGATTCAGGGCTTTCATGAGCTTTAATTGAGATCTTGTTTCAAATTAGGGGACGTACCTTGATCGACGGACGGTCTTGGGACCAAGTTTATCGCGAGATGAGACAGGGCTGGTCTCCTCGTAGTAGAGAAAGTCCATGCGCATACGACTTTGAGTCCATCTGATCGACGGGGGTATCGGGGGAATAAACGTTAAATTTCAAAGAAGAAAATTTCAGGGAGGAGCAGCATGGACTAACCGGCGACCGTCTGTCCAACGTTCAAGCCCTCCTCGCTCCTCTGCCTCCTCCCAAACGAATATGTTGCCGGCCTTGAGGGAGTCTCGCTCGGTTGGATTGAGACGGCGTTTCCAGAGGGGGAGCATGCCGCGCCGGACAGCTTCGAAGACGATGCACGCATCGGATACGTCGCGGACGTCTAACACGAGGCGGGTTAGCTTGAGAACGTTGACGACGACGAGCAGACTCACGGAGGCAGGGATGAGTGCAGTGCATCTCAATGGTGAGGGAGTGGGAGGTGGAAGGGACTGAATAATATATACAAGAATATATAATAAGGGATTGGGAGGAGAAGCCGAAAGCGGAAAGGGGAGGAATCTGCCTTCAAAATTGAGATTACCCGTTGTTTTGGGTCCGCGTAACGCTTGGGGCCGGAGTTGCCCGATTAGGTGAATTGAATTCGTCGTACGGCATCGCTGCTTCGGCGATCCGCGGTTGGTACCTTGAACTCCGCGTGTGGGCTGCTCGTCCGAGATCGTCCAGGATAGAACATGAGCTTAATTTGGTCCGTACATTCATTCCGAATGTGGAGCCACCCAGTTGGCACGCGTGGCTCATGCCCATATATGGCTCTCCTATGATCTCAGGATTATCAAAGAATCATCACGAATGATCCATGGGAATCTCGTCTTTTCCGCCGAAATCCTCAAGGATCGTTGCGACCCTGAAGCCTCTCCGCATGGCTACTCTCGTAGACTTTACTCTGCTGCACTTGACTCCGAATAGCTACGACAACTACGCTCATCTCCGAACCTTACATGTACCAGGTCGGTACATTCCGTAGTCTTCACTAAATAGGCGAGCTCGCGGCCCAAATCAGCCTGCAGGCAATTTCTCGGCCCATCTCTAGTCACAGCAACTTCAACAGGCTCATCTAACGCCTATTAATATAGAAGTCTGTCTTATGAAGAAACGAAAATTACCGTTCTAACGCCACTCACATGGTTCTTGACCGTTCGCTCGAAGCTCGGGCCTTTCTGTTCCTCTAAATTTTCCACAAAACCGGATGTTTTCAAATCATGTGTTACAAACGAGGCAATGGTTGTTGATGCGCGTCTTACCATCCACCCTCATTACGTTTTTTGATGAGTTGTGGGGTGAGTTTGATGCATCTCAACCCGTGATGCGAGCGTATGATGCCTTCGTGCTCACAAGGTTCAACCACCCGATATTTCACGCCCAAGACATTTCAGCCTGTCTACTAAGCATACTTCATTCATAATCTAGCCGATCTCCATCGCGTTCTCCAAGCGATTCAAATCTGCACTTAAATTCGCGCTCTCCTTCCCGCCGTGCTCCCGTTCCTCATTCGGCTCAGAGTGCCCCTTTTCTAGAACCCTCACTCGGCTCTAGCTTTGTTTAGGGATCGTGTCTCTACCGGTCCCCCTAGGAGCCTGCGATCAAGTCGAGCGTGTTCGATCCAGTGCATGCTTGGTTCGGCTCCTCGGAAACGTGTGAGAAAAACAATCATAATCCACTCAGGTCATCAAGAATTAGGGCCCTGGAGGTTCCCTGAACCTCACGTTCAATGGACACACATCGCACTCCCTATTCTTTAAACGCGGTAACCGGCGCACCATGCCTGCTCTCGTTTAGAACATGCCCCATCACATCACATCACTCGGTGCTACTTGATAACTGGCCTGGGATCGTGCACTTGTGATGGTATACATATGATCTTCCGATTCCTTATTCCTTTCCTCTCGATTCCGACCTTTGTATTCCAATGACGTGTAGAGGTTTTCAAAACGGCGTGGGCCTATTCGAGCCTTGTATTCATCTGCGTAGAACCTCTAGCCCTTAATTTTGTAACCGAGAGACCAAAGGGCCTCGGTCTTCTCTGTCGTACACCTTCCTAGGTCCATTCGGCCTTCAAGATCTCCAGATCCTGCTCAAACATGCTATTGCTAATTGAACAGCCACCAATAGGGTTACTCATTAATGCCGTTACGTCTATTTCGTAGAGTCAGGGGTTGACAGCGAAACCAATACGTACACGCCCAAAGTCAATTTTCGTCCTTCTCCGTCGACAGCTATTCAATAGAGAAGTTCTCAATGTACTTCTCTGTCATGTATATACCCACAGAATATGCCTTGTCATGTATTGGAAGACGGCTTGTTCGTTCGAGAAGAAAACAAGGACATTTTCTCACGGTTTACTACAACTGGCTTATTACCAATTTAGTCACGAAGGCGGTGTGAAATGCTGCTGCTAGCTGCTACGCTCGATTCCTAAGTAAGGACCTCTTCCGAATAGGAATGAAGTTCTTGATCAATCGCTCACACGATACCATCATAGGAACACGGCGTTGCGGGTTGGATAGACGTTGCGAAGTAGCCACGAGGGTTGAATCAAGCAAAGGGAATGTGAAGTGTTGTGAAGAGCAGATTGAGTACGAGAGGGTCGGAACGTGTAGGCATGTCGACGTTGGGTTAGATCAAGCAGGAGAGAACAAGGAAACGCGAGTAAGCGCATTGCTGAAGTGGTTACACCACCCTCGATGATTCGGCTGTTCATCCGATGTGAATCCAACGAGGGATAGATCCCCTCGGCAAGAATAGACAGAAGGATGATGCTTGTGTTCAGAGTAGATCGAAGACCGAAGACTTGAGAGATCATTAACGAATAACATGCGATAGAATTCCCTTCATTATGACTCCCGAGGTCTTTGGCGCCAGAAGTACGTTCGAGGAGACAAATTGTATAAGAAATGAGCACCTGAACGATATTGATCCACCGCGCGGACCTACACGTCCTCTGTCCCATGATTTGGGTATCGCCTGTGTGAGAGACTTTCGACGGGCCACGTCAGAGGGACGTGGCGTGGCCGCAGCGTGAAGGTTGGGGCCTGACGTTTTAGGGTTTCGCGAAACGCGACTGAGATAGACGTTCAAGCGGAACTCTGAATCTACGATAGCCGACAGGATTGCGACTTGAATCACAGATTCACTGCTACGAGGAGATGAAAGATGAGAATCGAGATGCAGTGCGGTCTTCTTAGGCTGTTCTGATTTCGTCGCGAAGGCAACTATAGATCGATGATGAGCCGAAATTTTTTTGCATTGCGCGTGATGAGTGCAAGTGAATGTGATATAGTCTATCAGCGATGAAGCTTTTCATTGAGCGTGACCAACGCTTGGTTCTTCGGGACTTGTATGGCATCCTGCGTCTGGACCTCGAATAAATTGAATTGGATGGCCAGCAAAAGAGATAAGGTGACCTGCGAGACTTTTTCGATGTCTCGGCGAGACGAACCGCGACTGACCCCTTCCCTCGACCCCTCATGGATGGCCGACCCTTGCGTGTGAGTGAGCTTGACATGATGGGAGTGTGGACTGGATTTCCCAGATGCCGACACGAGTCGTCGGATTCCGGAACTCCGGCAATGGCGGAGTCCCAAAAACAAGCCTACCTTCCTGTTATGGGTCGCACATCGGCCTTAGTTGTTTCTGTTTCGACATCGTCGGTATATTATACCCCAACACGCGCATGACGACTGAGCGAATGAAGGTCCGACAGCTATTTTTCAGGGTCGCCGAATATCCCAATCATCTACTGCTCCGAAGAAACATCTATCCGCCGGGTGTGGTTGGACGAAGGGCTGACGGCGAATCACCGGGAATATTGATTTTGCAGCCGCCCGCACAAGTGGCTCAATCCTAACATAAGGGCCCAAAACTACTACCCAACCCCAGCCGACCTTGACGTTCTCGCTATCTATATAATCGCATTATTTTCTCCAGATCTTGAACGCCAAGATTTCGGCTAATACCGCATTCACCCGAAGGGCATTTTTTCTCCTTGCGACTGGTAATAGGCGATCTGGTAAAGATCCTGACTACCGAGTGCGGCTGATCACCTTTGTACCCTCTCCCTTGATTGTCCTATAATGGAAGAACTTTGTTTGGCTTCTCCCTTCTCAATTAAATCCACGTCCACCCGGCCTTCCATCCTTTGGCCCAATACCCCTCCCACTCGAATTTAGAGTACGCCTCTTTGGCGTGGCGGCTACCTCTCTTCTTCTCAATTCTCACTTCTCTTCACCCCTTCCCTCCCCAGACCCGACTAAACGGGCTCCTCAACGCCGCTTTCTCGCTGTTCACTCGCTCTCGCGGGTTCTTGCGATGTCTCAGTGATTCACATATATAACTTCGCTCGCTCTTCGCTTTGACATTTGAAGCGGGCCTCGCTATCCACTCATCCCCTCATATTGAGGTTTCACCTTCGTTCACCACTCCCAACCGCATCATCTACAGCAACAATGAAGATCCAATGCACGCATACCGCGTTACGTCAGTCCCTTTGTTAACCTCATGGTCTTGTGGAGTGGCTGACACGAGTCGATTTGGTTTTGCTTTCTTTCACTTGTAGACATTCGAAATGTTCAAGATGCCGCCATCATCTTCGAAGCTGTACGGCTCGGCATTCTTCCCCTGATTCAGCGCCGTTTGAGTGCGGCCGAGAGGGACTTGCTGAAATCGGGTGACGTCTTCGTCTGGGAAGAAGCGGACCACAAGAAAGGTCTCGAACGGTGGACAGATGGCAGAAGGTATGTTCTGATTGATTGATCATCCCTTGTCGTCTTTCGCACTGCGGCGTGTGCCACCCTACCCATCACACGCTGACCCACGCTCTTCTCTGACAGGTGGTCCCAAAGTCGAATGAGGAACGAATTCTTGTATTATGACGAGAAATTGCCAACGACGCAAGCGGAGAAGGAAGCCAAAGCTGTGAGAAGAGCGGCGTGAGTATTCCTTGCTTTGTTGATATGATCGCTGCTGACGCCTAGCATGGTTAGTGCCGAAAGTGGCAATCCTTCCAAATCACCCCCTACTCGTCGATCAGATCGCCCGACAAAGCCGAATGGCTTGACGAAACAAACGTACTCGACCATCGTACGAAGGAAATCTCCCGGAGGAGCCAAGAAGTGGCATCTTGTAGCTTACTTTGCGTGCGTACCCCTAACTCGCGCTTTCACTTTTAGGTTATAACCGTTTCCCCCAGGACGTCACAGCTTCATCACCTTTCAGTCATAGACGACTACGAGTATCTACGAGGCATTCAGATTCCGGAAGGAATATTTTTATCGGGGCGTGCGGCTTCAGCATACCATCCATCCGACGATAATAACTCCACTTCCGACGAGGAGTCAGTACCTCCTACTCCTTTCAGTTCGACATCTCGAAATATTCTTGCTTCACCGACCATGAACAACAGCGCTGGAGATCTGGGGCGTATGAGACCTCGATGGGTCTCCGACACTTCTGGATCTTACAGCCCCATCGCCAACCCTCAGTTCCATCCTCTTCCGAATGGGGGTCCCTCGAATCCAAGCCCCCTTCTACGCTCACATTCTGACCCTCATCCTAACGTCGGACTTCCTTCGATCCTCCCCGGAGGAGATGGTACTTATCCGACTAGATCAGGTACTTATCCTACTACTCAGCCTCCGACTTTACCGACTCTCCAAACGGGATCTCGGAGTCAATATGGGCTACCAGCCCCGTTGACGCCAGGAGGATCTTATTCCCAAAATCCATACAAGCCTCTCACTGTAGAGGATAGAAAAGCGCTCGAAGCATTTCAAATTCGCCTCTAGGATATTTCTGTCTCTCGTTACCATCACTCTTCCCTAAAAGCCTTGATTGACAAAGGCACCTGATGGCCGTAGTCGCCGTCTCGCATCGTCTTTCCTGCCTCGAGACTGGACTCTCGAGTCATTCTTGGCATCATCGCCCTGGCTAACGAAATCTCGGATTTTCTTTCACTTTTATTTTTCGAGTTTCTTTTTGAGTTTCCATCGGCTAAGTTTTATTTTTCGCGCGTCTAACTGCTGTCATCAACATCAACCCATACGTCATATCTTCTCCCTTCGCCGCTCTGTTGTACTTTCTCCATCTGCGCTCTCATCCTTCTTTTGTGCTCTTTCATATCTCTGCTCTCCGAAAATTATCGCAAAGAATTATCGTCCATTCTCGATACATTGAAGACATGTAGTGTACAACCAAACCACTTGTAGAATAACTCCTTCAACCCTCGACTTGATATATCCGACATTTCCTCGCGGCTTGACACGATCGGCGAATCCGGCTTTATTAAGAAGTGATGCGTATAGCACGAACCTTTCGATAATCAAAACCACGAGCTCGTAGTTCGCGGCCTCCGATGTGTGTCGTCAACGGGAGGATGGACACAATTCGGTTAAGTTTCGGTCATTGACCATCGATCCCAACTTCTGTCGATCGTAGCCCTTCTGAGTAGACCTAGGTCGTCGGATGCCAAATTAGAAATGAGGGCACTTATTGACCGGTGGTATTGCTTCCTGGTCCCTGAGCTGATCTGTCATGATACGCCGACTGATGAAAGCTGCGGATTAACCGTGGATAAACGCTGTCAGGGTCCTTTTCGCGAAACTATTTATGTATGTACGGCCCTCTTTGCCGGAGCCAAGTGGTTGAGCTCTTGTGCTATACCATCGATTAATCAATGCTGTGTGAGTCGTCGTGCAAGTGTCGGCCCGTACTGTTGAGCGGAACAAGGAAACCCTTACTGCATCCTTGACTAGAAGGAACACGAAGTTCCTGATATCGATTTACCAAGCTTGAAGAAGCGCCATTGAAGGGAGGATCCGAGGCTGAGAATCCGACCCATGCATCCCTCTGGGAACTCAAAATAATTTTCACTATCTCTCGGTTATCTCGGAGATCGTATCAGGAAGCATAACTGAGAACTGGAAGACGAACTTTGTCGAATCAGAGTAAAAACTAATGATCCAACTTACTCAAGCGGGCGCCTGCTGAAGGTCCGGGAAGAATTTTAGGACTGAAGTACGTGGGAAAGCAATTTACACTTTCCTTATCCAGTCTGTGGCTCGTAGCGGGTGTTGAATATACGAGCTCCATTGAGGCCGCAGGGGGAGCCGACCAAGACGCGCTATGCCACTCCCGAAGTCGGAGTACGAATTGCTCCGGGTACTGTACAGTCGGTAGCCTTATAGTTAGAGCGGAGTTTCATGTAGACCTCAGTGTTGTACCAAACCACTGAGGTCAGTATCCTTTGTACATTTTTCATTCCCTTACTCATTCGCTCTACAGCTATATTTCGTACAGGTAGTCTACTCAATATATCTTAGTGTTGTACCAAACCACTGAGCTATATTTCGTACAGCGGGCAGCTTACCGGGCTGTCGAGTTCGCGCAGGGCAAAGTTTTGGATCAATCCTGCCATTGCCTGGCTTCTAGAGCATGAGAAAGACATCCCCAGCATCCTGCTGACCTGTCGCCTGACCGTTCGCCAAAATGTGGAGAACGGTACCACAACAGTCTCAGCCTTTGACTTCTTAATTGACTCGATGCCGAACAATGACCTGAAATGCGGGAAAGAAACCACAGTCCACCGACTAAGGTCCTCTAAGAATACTGAGCGCATTTTGCAGCGATATCGTGTAGATTGTAAGCAGTATATTTCTCGCAAAAACGAGATTGCCTGGTCCGCGCGACATTATGAGTCTCTGACATTTGAAAGCTCATCATGCTTGAGAGAGTTCACAACGGCGGTGTCGATCCATGGGAGCACAGTCATCGGTTCCGAGCCAGGTACGAGGTAAGCTTGAATCAAACTTCACCGCCAGCTGTGTTCCTGGCGGACGATCCAGAAGTCATCAAACTTTCCACATTAGGACGAACATTTCCCAGCATCGCTGCGGAGAGAATATCGAGTCGAGACACCGGCTCGAGATACGGTCAAAAAGAGCTTCCTCTCGGCTGAACGATTGAGCCATATGTTTGCTGGCGAGTAAGGCATGGGAAATATGTAGTCTAGACTTGTCCTATTGGTCGGCCACGTCAGAGCGTGTCCAGTCTGAAGATCGTCAGAAACGAGAATTTCATAGAATTTAGTATCTCGTGCGGAGAACTCGATGGATGTATCACCGGATATCGGCAGGAGTGACCGAACGATCATCGTGGTGAGGATCATGGATGAATCTAGTCATCATAGTCTTGAGCCGCCTCTAGATACATCAATTTCGCGAATCAAGACTACCGAATCCAACATCTGCGGGAGAAAGGCACAGTACGCCACATCGATAATAAAAGTAGAGATCAGTTTGGCATGATTGTCGAGACCGACGAGATCTGGAGAAGTATCCCCCGCAGTATGCGAGGGATATTAGCACAAGCGCTTGGGACAAATTTGCCACGATACCTTCAAATCACCCTTGCCGCTATCTACCTCGTGTGGTCATTAAATTATTTAGAGCATTAATTGTGCGACAAGAAGTCAAAGATGAAAGCTCACCCCCCATCATAATCTCAAGCAAATGATTCCAACCATATCTTTATACCATCCCCAGCAATCAAAATTGTGAGCTTGTAGGAGCGAGAGGCTCGGCTACCCGATTCAGTAGAATCCAGTAGATGAGAGCCGGCTGAAGTCTAAACCTTATCCGAAGATCGTGATCAAAAGCCTATCTCGAATGAAAAGTTTTTCCGGTTAAGCATTCCGGATGAAAGACGCACTGTATCTATATCTCATGGTGCAAACATTCCTCATTGAACCTCACATGATCGTGCTCTTTGGCGTTCGGATCTCCGGACAAGATCAATCCCTGCGAAAGGCTAGAATGTCGTTTCTCCCGAATCGACGGATTCCTGAACTGAATAGAATATAGTCGTAAATAATGCCAAGGAAGTATTGAATCGGAAAGTCTAATTACCCCAGATGAAAGACCGGCAAAATTACATGCAAACATCAATGTGGGGTTAATCAACTAAATATGAATTGAATAGTAAGCCATGGCTGACGCAGAAGCTAGATCTCAATTCACTGACTGACCACGAGGCATAGAAGACCCTCCATAGCTACGCCACCGGATCTTCGAATATATAGGCATCAGCGGCTCCGATATTGAATAGATTAGACTTTAAGACTGACTTTAAGACGAGCTTCCATAGTCGGATCAGTCGGGTGACTTCGATGATCTAAGATCGAGCGGTAACCTGGCGCACGTGCTGGGACAGTAGGTCTGCTTAAATTTCCACACAAGGAGTCGGCACGTAGCCATCATTCGATTCGCAGGTAAGTGCCTAACGTTGCTAGTAATGCGATGCAAGTTATTTGACCTGTAAATATGATAAAGAGCAGTAGTTCCGAATGAGAAACTCATCGTACCGAATCAAGAGACCTCTCGAATAGAAGGAAAGCAAGATAACAGAAAGATCATATGATAGACAGAATCGAGATTGCTGGATGATCTCCGGAACGACGCTCTATTTAATACTTGAGATTGGGCGCCTCTTGCAATTGTGATTTAGGTCGCAGTCAAGAAAACGAGAGCAATTTATGAGAGATCTTCGTATCCTCCCAGATTAAGTTTCAGCCCATGGCTATCAAGTAGTCTCTTCAAATAGAATGGGATGACCATCGAAAGACTCTAGCTTGCTCTCGCTTTCGGCACCAGATTACTGTAATGCGAAGAATGGAGTGGGTATCAACGAAATTCAAATCGAGATTCAAATTGGGCGAGGTGATTTATTTGGATAGGTCTAGAGCAATATATGATTGACTCGGTACGAGCAAGCAGCCCATCCACAGTCTATTGGCTTTGGGTCCAGATGCGGATTCAAAAGAGGCTCGTAGTTGAAACTCCGCCCACATCCCTTAAGACGTCATGGCCATTTCGAACCCCGCTCTCTTCGACCGAACACCAGCAAACGCCATTTCGTCAGTTCGCCATGCGTATGCAAGCTCATTGTCGCGTCTTCTGGTCTGAAACTTCAGTCCGTACCAAGTTCATTTGAGAGCTGTTCTGCCTATCATGGTCGCACACGCCACCAGGACAGGCCGTGTGTTCTGATTGATAGGCGCTCGATGTCAGTACTTGATCCCATCACGTGGCCCACTTTGGCAACCTCTGTTCCGACGACAACCAGAGCCAGACCAGGCTGTCGATGCGTGTGCTGTTGTCCCTTCCGCCTGAGCTCATCTTCGAGATTGGGAGCTATCTCACCCTGCCCCATAGGAGAAACTTTCGACGTGTCTGTCGCAGAATCCGCACGATCCTGACCAATCTTCGAGTGAAGAGAGAGCGCAAAGTTTTACTGGTCGCTGACCTGGTTTCTGCTTCGTTTGAGCAGAATTGCCCGTAAGTTGTCGTTTGTATTTCGTGATAGTCGCTTATACCGCCACAGCGCCCTCTCTGTCGGCCTGTCTAATCCTGGACAAGTCCAACTGCCTGCAGACGATAAATTTTCACATCTATCCCACCTTCATCTCCATGCTGTAGAGGCAGTCCGAATCCTTAACGTTCAGATCCCTAATGTTCCTTCCTTCTCTTGTCAAGGATTGGAGCTGCAATCCGTCGCTACCGTACCGCTTGGCTTTCCCCCCGACCTCCACACATTCGTCGTTCAGCAATTCCAGCCTCCTTACGACGGACGAACCCAAGACGTGTTCTGGCCTGTCCTCTTCCGCCCCTTGGAAGAAGGAAAGCTACATCAGAATATGCGGCATTTGAGCGTACCCGCTCGTGAAGTGCCCCTTCAAGTCTTAATCGATTTAACGGCGTACCTACCTCGTCTACAAACCTTATTCATGTTCAATCCAAGACAAAACACGTCACTCAGGTCAACGGTGAATGTCCTCGATGCGACAACTGATTGGGTTCGCCGTTCCGCATTGTTCTTTGACCGTATTCTCACATGTTCATCGACAGGCACACTATTTAAAACCCCTTTCCCGCCTTCAATTCCTCGAAGAACTCGCACTCCCTCTATCCCTCGGCAGAAAAACATTTGATGGCAAAACTCAGCCATCGCCTGAAGTAGCAAAGCGTGCTGGTAACATCCTCTTCACGGGTGCATTTCCTCGACGACGCGACGCGCGTGATTCGGTCGATTTAATCCTGCCTTACCTACGTCATGCGACAGTTTTTGATGCCGATGTGGCCGCTTACGCCGATCAACTCTCACGGCACTGCCCTCGGCTGCGGTTTACGGGATGGCTTGCGCCGGACGGTCCTGACACAAATCAGGAATTTGGCATTGTGATGTCCCTCAGGACTGTTTATCAAGAGGAAGGGAGAGCGACCAACTGGAAGGTTCGCGTGGCACGCAGAGAAGAGGATTGGGAGGGCTGGCCTTATATGGAGCCTGATCTTCTCTTCGAAACTGCTCCGATGGCCTGAAAGGCCGCAAACAAATCTTCATAACAGCAAATTCATTCTTGTCTTGGAATTTTGATTGTCGCTTACGTGTATAAAGCAGTTTTAATCGGTCTTTTCTCTTGGCCTTTACTTATCTTATCGTTTATAGTTTAGCCGACGTGCCTTTCTGCTTTTCGTGACATATTACACAGTAATACTTCTCTCCGTAGCCAAGAAATCAAAACGCGTAAATTACACCGTCTATCGCGTCGATCCTGACTATCTGTCGCAGGGCAGGATATTCGCTGAATGGCCGATGTCGGCCAATTTCGAGCCGGAGGTGACCTCCGGGGTCCGGCACCTTCCGCTTTTGGATCTCAAGCCGGAGGGACTTCGCTGGGCTTGCGTCGAAAGCCACATGAATGATTTGGAAGCTATACAATGTATTAGCTATCCCCAAAACTGTATGCGGCCCCTCGAGTCCTTGTAGTATACTAACTGAGTATTCGACTTGTCCATCTGTTTCAAGCTTCGACGTTGCAAGAGTCAGCGAAGTCCTGTACAAGGTCCTGTAGTAATCCTGCGAAAGACTTCTAATCTTGATCAGGAACTTATTGCGTCGGTGACACCGCGCTCAGCGAGCTTGAGGCAAGAGGTGCGGGAGGCGGACAGCTGGGTTTCAAAAACTAACCAGCCGCCTACGGCTGCGGCTACTGTACTCACTTTCGTCGGCAATGATTGCCGACTGCTTTGTCCGAGACCATATCGCAAAAATGGGACACTTCGAGCTCATACCTTCTGAGCTCATCTTACATACATCGGAGAGCCTTGGGATATCAGGAATGATCTCCTTAGCATTGGTACGAAATCCAGAACCATAGAAATCTCATATTTGCGCTAATCACCAATTTGCGTCAGACTTGCCGCCGTTTTCGAGCTTTGATCATCACCTCGGGAGTCCTAACCAGAGCTTGGGATAAGCACCGGCTACTCATCTCCAAGAGAGATCCCGATCCTTCAGATATATATAAATCAGCACTCAGAGCCTACCATATCTCACGACGCCTTTCTTCATCCGAAGATCTTACTCCTCTGCGGTACACGGTGCATCGTCGTTCGCCCCCGACGCCTTATGACCGCATCTATCGACCATTCGGAAATATCGCAGTCATTGTCGACTTCGCTGGATTCACGATGATAGACATGGATCGGCCTCATCTCAAGGCGAAGTTAGAGACAGAAACCGAGCCGGCCGTTGGGGACGAAATCGCTCCTTCGCAAATGGTGGTTCTACCAGGAAGTCAAGGGATACTCATCGCCTACGCCAGAGCCTCTTTGGAGGGTATCACGGAGACGATCAGCTTGTTCGTCGACGAATACTCCATTGCGTCAGACGATTTCGGCTTTCGTCGAAGACATCTGCTAACTCGGGATTTCTATGAACGCGTCGGACAAGAACCTCTCTGTACGCTCCCGTACTATGTGATCCAAATCTACATGTGTGATCCCTATGTGCTTGTATTTCCGATAAAAGAGGCACTCTTTCCCTCCGTGTTGTATAATTGGAGAACCGGCGATTTGACTCGATTCATGATGCGTTTCGAGAAGGTCTCGCAGCCCAACAATATCGTAAGTCAGTCTACCCGATGAATATGACGACGCTAATATTGAGAGATGTTAATCAGATAAGCCCCCTTTCGATTGACAAACACCCGTTCCGTGATGCCCTTGTGATCATTCATCATCTTCGTGAATCCTGGATGGGTTCCGGGAATCCAGGAGATCTCGTTTCCGAAATCGACATTGGATCTCAGATATCATGGCATGCGACCGCCCCTGAGACAGGTCCGGTTGACTTAGTCCTGAAGCCCATCACCCGATTAACCCAGGACGAGATAACCCAGGCATACCGCTATGGTTTATCAAGTTCCGCTCTTCTAGTGACTGGGCATTCTTCGTGGGTATTGCAGAGAACAATTCAGCCTGTCAAACATTACAGCGGTGGGAATGAAGAGAAAGCCGATGAAGTCTGTCCCGGTGTTCTATCACTGCACTTCTCCGAAAGTGAGACTCAATTGGATACACGGGTGTCGTTCTATATGGGACCGGAAGGATACGTCTGTCCAAGGAACGACCAGGTTCGGCGGTCTCCCTCTTCGATCATCACCCCTTCTAAGGAGAGAAATATCTCCAATGTTTCATCCCACGTGCTATTCTTGAACTATGACCAGAATGGATGCGTGTTGGAGACTCCTCGCTGGACCAAGTTGACTTACGATCTCTCGGAGATTCTTGAGGAGAATGGACTGTTATCGTTGGTGTCTGGACGGTCTTACTATCAGTCTTCTTACGTCTTCGATCCTTTGACGGGAACGTTGACGATAGGGAATGATGACTGTCTAATCGCAATCCAATATTGAAGGTTAGCCGTCTCCTATGTTTCTCGTAATGTCAGTCAACGCTGAAGATAAACACAGGAATAAGAGCTTGGATGCAGATGGGTTTGTACAGTACATCCACGGGTCGTACTCGAGGAATAACTGCGGAGATATAGAAAAATTGATACTGACGCACTGGAGGAGGTCGATGTACCTATTTGACAAAAATGTGAGAAGGACAGGGAGAACGAAAAAACTCTCAATACTTCCCAGAGGCCAATGCGATACCTTGTGTGATGGCTTGATGGTATTCGGTATACTACGACTCAATAATCGTAAATTATGTTCTCAAAGCACGATCCTGGATCGGCTACCACACCGGAGTTATCGGTATACGCCCTCAACCCTTGCCCTAACTACTCCCACCACCGCGAGCTATACGATGGGTTGCCTGCAACTCATGCCAACAGAGCTAATCCTCCATATTCTCAAGGATGTAGGGATATCAGAGATGGTCTCTGTGGCACTGGTTCGTGGTTATCGTCTGGGACAAATTTCCACTTGACTGATCGATTTTTCCAGACCTGCTCTCGATTTCGTGATCTTGTTATATTGTCTCGGATCTTAGCAAAGGCATACGACCATCTTAGAATCCGGATGCCTCACCCCGAAGACCCCATCACTCTCTACAAAGATGCTCTGCGAGCGATTCGTCTCGCACGGGATATGTCGACAGAACACGTGTTACATCCTCGACATTCCAACACCGTCCATATCTCTCCAAGCTCCGAGGAGAGATGGTCAATTTGTCGGGGAACCTCGAGCAATATTGTTGTCCTAAGAAACTGGGACTACAATTCATTCGTCTTCTTCAGCCTAGACAGGCCTTACATGAGAGCCGAATTTACGCTCGCAACAGACAGAGTCAGAGTGAAGTGGACAGTCGGGTTTACCGATCCTCATCTCTTACTGGGTTGTAAATATTTTGATTCCGAGTTCGCGATATCTTCCACGGAGGACAGTTTCGTTTTGGCGCTCGTGTGCCCGACTGGATACCGACCTGATAGTCCTTATGGAGTGCTTGAACTTCAAGTCCAAGTGCACGAGTTCTCGATCTCTCCAAATGCTTTTGTCTGTCATAGAAAACAATGGGCGACTCTGAACTTGGAAGGACTCCATGCAGGGGGCGGAACAGTGTTAGCTTTTTCGACCTTCATTCGTCTTCGCGATCCATACGTCTTCATCTTCACCCGAAGACATAAGAGACCGGTCATGCTATTCAATTGGAGAACTAGTACATACTGGTCATTCTGGCTACGCTGCGAAGACAGTGAACCCGACGAAAAGGTCGATCCTTCCAACACTCACTTGGAACGCTATTTATTGATATCAAGCCTCTGACCTATAGATCGACATCCAGGAGGCAACTTTTCACCCATTCCGCGATTCTATCCTCGTAGAAGATGTGGAATATACGTGCTACCCATTCGGTAGACCGAAATCACTCTTTCAACTCGATATTCCTTCCATCCTTGCCGTTGCCGACTCCGGCTCCACAGGAATTGTGCGGGAAGTATATGTGACCAAGATAGTGAATTTCGACCCTTCGTCTGGCTTCCAAGCCACCGAAACAGCGCACAGCACACCCCTTCAAATTTCGGGCGTGTCGTCGTGGAGTCTCAACTACCTACACATGCCAGACCCTACTTTATTCATAGAGGGCTCCCTCTCCGACTCCAATTCTCAACCTGTTCTCCTTTCAGTGTGTTTTACAGAAGATGAAACGGAGCCAACGGTGTTAACAACGCGCATTCCAATCCCAGACGATCTGTCTCATCGACACCACCACTTTTTGGCCCCTTCCAGGTTCTACTCTGTTTATTCGCCAACTTCAGAATCTACTTCCACGTATAGCCATTTTATATTTCACAAGAGACCGGGAGAACCGTCAACCGGTCGGTGGGTTGAGATTAAGGTTCCCCCAGAGGAGACGGAGTTGTTCAATCAGACTGAGTTCGGCAAGATGGCATTGGCGCGCCGTTCCAACCAACGCTTCCCATCGATTGCTTTCGACCCTTCTCACGGAAGGTTGCTCGAAATACTTGATGATATCCTGTTCGTGGTTCAATATTGATATGCATCTCTCATTATCTGCATACAATCTCCTTTATGTATTCATCGATGAAGGAACGTGTGGGACGTACTGTTGATTAAAGTGCCTCACTTGAAGGCGTATACTTGATTTTTGTTGCCAGTTGTCCGAAAAGAAATTAATCAATATTATTTCGAGGTAAGGAAGGTCTCGTTCGGGACCTCAGTAAAGACATTCCTGTTATCTCGGAGGACGTCGGAGAACTGCCTTGACACGATATTAATAATGAGACCAATCGAGTCGATCGATCAGACCGATGATGATGAGGTGCAGTGCAACGGTGGTTCGTCATTTCGGAGGATATAGCAGGCATCAGGGATAAGGGATCACGGGCGCTTCCTATAAACCTTCTCATAAAATCAACAGTGCGAGGCCTAATTCGTCGATATCCGTAGTTCGAAAATTTGGGTATACCCGTAGTCTTGCTTCGATGAGTCGATGAGTCCGATCAGCTGGCACAGATACGATGTACGTGTACCAGTGTCGGAGGAGGTCCAGTGCGGTATCGACCCAGTCTCAGGTTCTCAGGTTTTTAGGTTCAGTGAGGTCAGTCGAGTATTTGGACCGAGGAATTCAGTCTGTTAGTTTTCTCAGCGTCAGCGTAGAGGGTAAGAGGAGCGGGAGCAGAAGAGGAGAGGCTCGTGATTGATGTCGTCAACGACTAGGCTGTAGTTTTCCGCTTCATCCACGCCACTGGAAGTACTGAAGGCATTGTTGCGATGCCATGCGATGATGGTTGGTTGATTGACGATTCGGAACACAACAAGAAGCCGTCCGCATGACGAGTGATTAGATAAGTAGACAAAATTCAATCACAGGGATCGACGAAGGAGATACTAGTAGACTTGGGTTCAAACAATAGCTCCAGAGGAAGGGACCATCATTCGCAAGTCGAGATTCATTCAGATTTGAGACACTGGCAACAGAGCCTTGAGTTCATTCACCCGATGATCGAGCCTTGGACTCGGGGAAGATAAAGGAGCCTGTAGACATGTCAGGGCGTTAGGGTATCAGCCTGGATGCGATGCGCCGATGTCGTTCGCACTCGCGGTGGCGGAATGGGTCGTCGCCGTTGGGAGGTGCACAGCCTCCACCGCATAGCGAATTGAAGATTCACACGAATATTTCTTCCATTTTCGACTCGGATGCATCGCGAACAAGAGCTGCCAGCGCTGGAATGCTATGACACTCTGTGAAATCATCAAGGGTGAGCTTGTATTTGGCGTCCTGCCCTTCCATTCACAAATACAAAGCCTCGCGTTCATAGCCAAACAAAAATACAAAGCGCTTCGCCAAATGTACAATAAGCCTCTCCTCCGAATCTGGTATCTCCGAACGACCGACTCCGCGCGGAACTCGGAGAGAAGCACCGAGGAAGCCTGACGACCGGCTGTGTTTATTGTTTTCTATATTTGGTAATATACGTTTTGGGACTCTTATACCGCGTTGTCTCGTGGCGGGGCTTATTATTCTCGCCCTCGTCTCGCCGTCGACGTCTCCTTCGCTTGCTTGCTCTGTCGACGAGCTTATTGTTCTTGTGCTTATTGTTTGACTCGTTACTCTGCGGGCAGTGGTTCTTAAGACAGCCAGTTCTGTGCTTACAATCGTATCGTCTATTCGACGAACTTGTACTACATCCATCCACTACATCCCCAACTACATCCAGCCGCATCCAGCCCAGGATCTCGAGACTCGCAATAGAGCTTGACTAGACCGCATCGCACGACATACATACATCGAACGTACACCGAACGACGAACGACATGCCCGTACTCGCACTCACCAGGCCACCCGTCCCACTCATCCATTACACGTCACCTTCACCCATCCACTCGACGTCCGCATACTCAGCATCGTCGCATCCAACTTTGACACCCGAGCTTCGAGCCCATCTCATCAAGTCGAATAAGAAAGTCGAACAGGTTCTCGGGGTGACACCTCACCTCGTATCCCGTCCTATCTCATCCAAATCGAAATCATGCGATACACCTCGACCTTTGCCTATTGGCAAAGCCTCAGAGGAGCAGGGGAAAGAAGGCAAGGGAGCTCACAAGAGGACGAAGAGCGACGAATGTCGGAAAGAGGGTGGCATGAGGAAGAGGAGACATACCCTGTTCGGCTCGAAGTCGTCGTCGTCTTCGTCGGACGACTCTGCCGTTCCACCTGTCCCCCCCATGCCCTCTCTTCCTGCCGTATTGAACATCGGGTCGAACGCGAACGCGTCGAGCTCGACCACTTCGTTGTTGCGCATCGAATCGACAACCTCGAGCAACACCTCATCTTCATCATCGACGCCGCCATCCTCGGCGGGAGCAGGTGACATCCTTCGACAACCACCTCCTCGTCGATCATCCCACCGTCATCGACCTCCACCACTTAACCTCAAAGAAAACACCCAACCTGCTCCTTCCTCGCACGTCCGCAGCGCCTCATCACCTGTCCCTGTCTCAGCCTCAAAAGAAAAAGACGGCGCCCTCTCACCTCCTCTATCAAGCTCTCTACCCAACTCTCCTTTCCTCCCTTCAACACCTCTCTCTCCCGCACCCGAAAACGTCATCTCAGGTATGCCGGCCCTCCTCGATGTTTAGAATAACAATTGACGTGAATGTAGATCATCAGAGACGATTGACGAAGCTTGCTAGACTCCAACGGAGGTTCGGCGAAAACGTTCCTCTCGATCTCGTATTTGCGAAAGACACGACGAACCCTTCATCAAAGCGATATTCATACGGTCTCCCTCCCCTCGCTCCCCCAACTCTCCCACTCCCTGCGCTTCCTTCGCAAGACGGAAGGACTTCTTCGTCGAGGACGTCGAACGAATCGAGGTCCCGATCATCTTCGGATCGCAGAGATCGATCACGCGATGCGTCACGATCTGTTGAGAGATCTCGGGAGAGGAATGCTGCTGAAGGTGTTGAGATACAGTGGAAGGGCGTTGTTACTACTGTCGATGATTCGACGAGGAGACGGAAGGTTATGAATGCTTTGAGGGAGCTCAAAGCTTAATACTGCCTCTTGCTTCTTACCTCCTCCCATCTCACCTTCCCCTCTCATTCCCTCACGCAATTCTCAACTTTCTTGCTCTCGCGTGATACGCATTTCTCAATGGATACGGATACGGATTACGACCTTTCTTTCTCACCAATTCACCTTATACCATCCCCCACCTCTCAGACTCATCGAGCAAAGCCTCGATTCGAGACATATCTAATTCTTCCACCGCATCGGATCGGCCAACCTTCTCAACTTCTCAACTCAACTTTCTTAACTGTCTCATCGATACATCATCCTCTTTTAATTATTATACTCACTTCTATTGCCTCCTTTCCTTACTCGACTCGTCACTCAACTCGTTACTGGTTACCGGATACGAAAAATGATACCTCTCTTACTTAAAGTATCGCTCGACTTTCATTTTATTACACTTACTTTACACGTAATCGTATAATTAATCCATCTGCTTGACGCCCTCTTTCCTCTGACACTCGATTGGTGCTGTACGAATAATGACTGCTGTTCAATCCGAACCAAGACAACTTACAATCTCAAGACTACCGTATATTTATCGAAACCTGCACGACTGTACACGTGGCAGTTGCTGCACCGGCTTATCGGTCATCAAGGGCTTAGCGGGCGTTGCAGCATCTAAGCAGCATCTTTATTCTCCCATTCTTGCTTCAGCCTTCTCTCTCAATCTCTTCTTTCTCTTCGAACATCGCAGATCCCAACCTGAATGGAACGTCGAAGTCGACGACCGCCCATCGGAAAGAGATTTCCTACTCGTTCAGATCTCATAAACAGAGTAGCCTTTCAGCGTTTACCTCCAGCTTTGGACGCCTCGGAGGGAGATTATGAACGTCCACTGGGATGTACGTGGAATGATCTCGAGGGGCTTGTGGAGGCGATAAATAGGAATGAGTCGGACGATGCGTGTTCGTGGAGCGAGCTTGAGTCGCTTGTCGAGTCGATAAAGAGAAATGGCTCTGTATCTGCTCCTTTGACTTCCCAGTCGTCTGTTCCATTTGGCTCGAATGTAGAGACGTCTGCGCCATCTTCCTCGATAGACCGCTCGTCCAACAAATCTTCTTCGTCGGCGAATAGAACCACCTCATTGCAGTCGCCTTTCAGTTCGTCTCCTCCGTCTTCGACCGAAGACTCTTCTATCAAGATCACCTCTCCGAATGACGAGTTTGTCGGATCTTAGACTCTGTCTTGTCGTTGACTGGCCTATTATTTTTATTGGATTTTCGACTTCTCATTGGTCTAGAAACATCGTTCTCGTTCGTCTTTCTGGTCAGCAAACTCGTTTTCCTCTAATTCAATTCTGCAGTCATGCACCTTCACTTCCGATTCGCCTCCCCTTCCGGCTCCCACCATCGAAACACGGCCCCGATGGTTCATCGACACATCATTTTCAATCCCCGTCAATATTGGGCTACGAACAGGTACCCATCGAATATTTCGAGCAACCTTCCGTGAGAAGGGTTGAAGCTCAACGATGGGTGGTACTTCTTTGAGCGCTCCTCCCGCCTCCCAATCTGAGACCACTCGTACAAATCCGGTTCCTCTGGAGGACTCTGAAGCTCGACCCACCGAGTCGACGACAGATCTTCAGAAGCAGCGTGAAGGAGAAACTGGCTATATGTCGCGCTGGATGTTGTGTGGACAGAGTAGAATCGAGAGGGGGCCAAAAAATGGTGATCTCGATGAGATGGATTATTTGGGAGTTGGATGTGCACTGATGATACCGTCGGTTCCGTCTCATTTTCCGTGAAAGAGAGTGAAAGAAGGACAGGCTGAGGAGCGGAATCGGAGAGGGAGCCGTCTGTGAATGAACTGGGCGATGGCATGTATAGGTAGTTGAGACTCTATGATGAAATGCCTGTGAAGTGAATGGGCATGTGGTGTACCATTTCGCATTCTTGAAGACCGAATGAAGGGGTGAAATCGACAAGCTTTGTTAAATGTACTTCCTGGACAATTTCTGTCAAGCCGGATTCGGCGAGGGCGAGGGTCGAGGGAATATCCAGTTGTAAGAGCGACTTTGGTCTACCGAACGGGAATAATGTGAAGCTCATGTCTTCGACGAGGATTGCATCGCGCAATGGATGAAAAGTCGCGGCTCCGATGTCAATCTATGTTCCAGATATTAAACAATGAGCATTCCATATTCCAAATACCAGTGATAACAAGATTGACCTTATTCTCGGGGAATTCCAATTGCGCACAGCGTAGTACGAAACACCAAAAAATCCCGGTTCTCCAATTGAGTAAAATCACCGGTCTCTCGTACCCTCGGGTGAAGATGAAGACGTATGGATCGCAAAGACGAATGACAGTCGACATGGCTTGTAATGTTCCTAACTGTCTCTCCAAATTCAGAGTCGCCCATTGTTTTCTGTGACAGCCGAAGGTATCTCCCGAGATCGAGAATTCGTGCACCTGGACTTGAACTGGGACTGATCCATAAGCACCATCTTGGAATCCAGTTGGGCACACGAGGGCTAGAATGAGACTATCCTCGGTAGAAGATATTTCAAACTCGCTATCAAAATATTTTCGACCGAGTAAGCCCTGACAATTGCCGATCACGACCGAGTGTCTGAGTATGACTCTCCCTGTTGGGAGCGGGAATTCGTTTCTCATGTGAGGACGGTCCAGGCTGAGGAAGACGAATAGATTGAAGTCCCAGTTTCTGACGACGGCAACATTGCTAGACGTTCCACGACAGAATGTCCATCCCTCCTCGGAGCTTTGAGAGATCGGGAAGGCATTGGAGTGTCGTGGACGTAACACGTGTCCTGTCGACATGTCCTGTGCGAGACGAATGGCTCGCAGAGCATCTTTGTAGAGAGCGAAGGGGTCTTCTGGGTGTGGCAATTGGATCCTATGATGGTCGTACGCCTTTGATAGGATTCTCGACGATATAACCAGTTCACGAAAGCGGGAGCATGTCTGAAAGGATTGGTCAGTCAAGTAAAAATTCTTCTCAAGGAAATACCACGAGCCAGTGCCAGAGAGACCATTTCTGATATTCCTACATCCTTTAAAATATGTAAGGCTATCTCTTTCGGCACGAGGTACAGGCATCCCATCGAGAATGCAATTGCGGCCAGGGCAAGGGTTGGCGGCGAATGCCGATGAAGTGCGACTCAGTGTCCTTGAGGCCTTGAGGCCCTGAATCCTATCAAGCGTGCGTGAATTTTTGTCAAGGCTATCGCAATCGCTTGTGAGAGACACTGATTTCTTTCTCCATCCTAGCCCAACGTCCGGGAAATACATCTCTCGGCTCAAGCACACATCAATTCCCAAGACAAAGTCTTTATCCTGCGACTCGGATGCTATGACAATACGGCACAAAAGATATATAGTTTCACCCCAGTGAATGAGCTCATTAGTATTGAATACAGAGGATTTTCCCCTCGAACACCTCTATGAACCGTCCACCGACCGGATCGAAAGCTAAAGTTGCCCATTCATCATCCGAAAGCAAGCTCCTAGTCAGTCTGCGGCTGGACGCAGAATTGTAACCATTCGGGCTCCTCTCCACGGTCTTCCGGACAGCGGCATTAACGTTGAGATCAATCCACCGAGCTGATGATGGGTGCTCTGCGACGTAATGGAGAGCGATATGGTTATATGCTCTTTTTGCTCCGAGACCTGATCCTTTGACCGAGAGGATCTGGCCGGGTGCAAGAAAATGTAGATTTTGGAAAGCGAGGTGATGTGGGACAGGGAGGGATGTCCTCGACATTGTAGGCTCTGTTTGACCTTCTGTGAAAGTGACAGAGAAAAGGGATGGGGTATTCCGAGGGATGCTGTTATACGGTACGCCGCCAGGGAAGTTTTTATTGTTCTCATAGTTTGGAATGGATAGGAAACTTATATTCCATGAGTTGACCCCTGAGATCTGGATTGGGGTGGAGAGGAGGATCGAGGGATTTTTGAATAGTTTGAATGTGTCACTGCAGTCGATCTTGGCTAAAGTGCGCAGGTGAACCGTTTCGGTGAATGGAGATGACTCGGTCGAGGGACCAGAAAGGAGGGAGGTAATATCGATCTCCAAAAGAAAGATTGGTGTAGCGGTTGGGTAGCCCATATCGTAAGCTCTGTCCTCGATTACAATTGCATCTCGGAAGGGATGAAAATTTGCTTGCATGATATTCACCTATAGTTTAGTCTTGTAGTCAGACGATTGCACTGACTGATCGTAAAATCGGCAAGAAGACTGACGCGTTTTTCTGTTCCCGATTGACTTCGGCGGGGATGAAAGCGTTTGAATGTCCCAGTTCTCCAATTGTACAAGACGGTTGGGCGCTCGGATCCCCTCCCCGCGTAGAGGAAGACATAAGGGTCGTGAACACGGATGCAAAGTTCCTGCTGCGACGCTTCGTGTCCGTGTTCCAGTTCTTCTGCCAGTGCACCTATACCAAGACTGAGACTTCCCAACTGTTCCTTGTGAGCACCGAAGTTATTCGCGGAAATCGAGATCTCATGGACTTGGATCTCGAGTTCATCTGGCTCGCTCAGAGCAGAGCCAACTAACGCTAGGATGATACTGTCCTTGGTTGCAGAGAGCTCGAATTCTGAATCCAAGACTCCAAATTCGGCGCTTAATGCCCCGAAGATGGAATCGTCCCTCTTTGAGTTATCTGATGCCATCGGAGTGAATTCGCCTTGAAGGCCGGGGATGTCGAGGTTGAACAAGATGAATGAGAATCCGTCCATTAGGACAACGGTGTTAGTGCGAGTCCCACGACATTCGAACAAGAGATTTTCATTTCCGTAGTGTTCATTGATTGAGATTGTTTTGTGACTTCGAGGACGTAGCACATCCGCTGTAGAGATGGATTGTGCGATGTGAATGGCTCGCAGCGCCGCTTTATAGTAGGTCAAGACGTCGACTGCAGTGGAGATGGTGATGCGGTGGCTGTCGTACGCTTGGGATAAAATGCGAGAAGAGATTATGAGATCACGGAATCGGGAACATGTCTAGATTGAGCCATGAAAGCAGCAAGGATGATAGTGAGAACCCGCCGCCGAGATTCGAACAATTGATCGACGTACCAGAGCTACGGATATCATGTCTGATATCCCTCGGTCTTTCAGAATATAGAGGACTATTTCGGTCGGCATCATATATAGGCATGCCATCATATAGCTTGATTTTAGAGTTGTCGATGTGGGGTTGACCAAGATCGACACGGGCCTCACAGCCCGTGATTGATTGCTTTGTTCTTTAGCCGACTGTGGGACTATTTTCGGCTAGCTCGGCCTTGACTTTCAGCTCGTAGAAATGAGTGAGTCTCTCGTGTGACGGTCTTCAGAGTACGCCAATCAATGTCCTGTCATGAGGAATAGAAGATATTTGGTCTCCATCCCCATGCACGGGCGCAACATGCAATGGACGTATACTACTGAACGAGTTCTTAACAGCTTGGTCCTGAAGTTCAACGAGCCGACGACGAGGCATATAACATATCATTCTGCTCCCACAAACATCAAATTCTATATCTGCCAGGGCTTGCGGATTAATGAGAAGAGAACAAGTGAACTGGTAAGAGAGAAGCAACATACATTGAGCAACTCAATATTGTACGACGGTGAGCTTTCTGTATACCGTAATAAATCTTCCGCTGGGCCAATCAAACACACTATAGTAGTGATATCGCAGCCAATCACCGTCAGTAGGATTTTTTGCGGAACCTAAACCAAGGCTCGGACAATACAGTTGGAAATCCACCCAACAAGGCGGCGAAAGACCATCTGCTCCACAATAGAGCAGAGCGATTTTGTAATTGATCTTAGCCCAAGACACGAAATCGTACTGAAGCGGAAGTCTCCTTGGAATAAGGATACGTAGACTAGGAACCTGAAGATCTTTGGGAAGTGGGATACTCGTGATCAAACGCGCTGACTCTTTTCCTCCGGAGAATCGAAGGGATACCAAGACCGGAATGGGGAAATCCATATCAGGGGAGTAAACTTCAAGCTCGTCCACTCTGGGAAGAAGCAAAAAATTGAGGCACCAAGAGGAAGTGCCAGAGATCTGGATCGGACAGGTAGTCAGTAGTGACGCTGGCTGCCACCCCGGTATGCTTGTATGATCGACATGCGCCAGTGGAGTCAATGAAAACTCCTCGGAGGATTCGATTGACATGCCATGATCGCGCAGTAGACGTGCGATATCTAATTCGGCCAAATATGTCGTTTTTCCGCGGCCAACACTTGTTGTACCTTGTCCGGAGGAATTAGGAACGGTGTAGCGAATGAGAATCGCCTCTCGGAAAGGATGAAACTTGGCATTATCAATATTCGTCAACACCTATAATCATTGAACGATCGAGCAAGAGCTAAACTGTAGACACGACTGACCTCACTTCCAGCGGTTTCGGGAGAATCCCAACGCAACCAGAAACTCTGAGATTCCCCGGTCTTCCAATTGAGTAAAATAGACTCGCGAGGGTCGCAATCTCTAAAATGGATGAACACAAAGGGCTCGCGCATGCAGAGTTGCCCCGTTCTGCTCGTATCACCCGGAGTCAATACATGACCCACGGAATTATGATACTGCTTCGCATGACGACCAAATTCATGGTTTGCGATGGAGAATTCGTGAATCTGCAGCTCGAACCTGCATGTTGTCTCGCCAAACAGACGAATAACAATAAACGCCAAGATCAATGTATCGGAGCCAGATGAGGCTTCGAATTCGGCCTGACCAAAAATGAACGGAGTCGTCTCATCAGTGCCATCCACACGTGCTTCCACTATGAAGTCCGCTCTTAAATGGGGATTGACGACGGAAACAAAGGTGAATGAAGTTTCATGAATAAGAATGACGATGTCGGTAGAATTGCCACGACAAAATTTGGGTTCTGATCGGCCAAAAGTGGAGGATATGGAGGTGTAGTTTCGAGCGGTGATTTTACTGGCTGAAAGCAAATGACGGTCGAGATGTATCGCTCGAAGTGCTTCTTTGAAGATATCCAACGGATCGGCCGCACGATGCGCATTGTTTCGAAACAATCGATTTCGATCGTAAGCTTTCGCCAGAACCCGAGACGATATGACCAGCTCGCGAAAACGTGAGCATGTCTAGAACAGTTGGCTCGGATTAGGGTCGAATTCGCTGGGCGAAAGGTACGTACCATCGCGACAGAGACCATGTCTGCTATCCCAAGTTCCTCAAGTATATGGAGGATTGTTTCAGTCGGCATATCGTATAGGCTATTCATATCTCTAGTCGTGTAGGTTGTGGTCGATGGTAGGGCTGCTTGCGGCACGTTGATCGATACGTAACTTACGAACGGCTAATGGGAAGTTATGGGAACTGGGACCGATATATCCGTTGCATTCCTCAAGTAGATTTTATTAGCCGGAAGTCAACCTGTTCCTCGCCATATACTCTGTTTGGACTACGACAAGAGAATCGCTATAGACGGTAAAAAATCGATCAGATCCCTAAGTCCGAGAGTATCTTTTCAGTCGTGTCATATAGTTCCTTCGCCAACTCGGGATTCTCGGCATCCTTACTAGCCTTCTCAATCTTTCCATACGGAATCAGATACGCTCCCTTGTACTTTCCTTTATCGTTCTTGACTTCGACCGACGCAGCTGCGAAAGCAGGGGTTATCCCTCCGTATTTGACAGGCAGGAATTTGATAGCTTTATAAGCTCGCATGAGCATTTGAACGGGCCATGCGACGTCAGGAAGATCTTGAGCGGCGCCGGGAGACATGATTTCGCCTGGGTGGACGGATATACATGTGATGTCTATGGCTTCGGTGGTCAGTTGAGATTGAAGATGTTGGAGTTGAAGTATTTGTTGGAGTTTGGTCAGGGCTATACACGCAAGTCAATGGAGGGAGTAACTCAATTGAATGGAAGACATACAGTAACGCTTCATCATCCCCATAAAATGACCAGAGAATTGAACATTGAAAGATTCTTTTGAAGTGAATCTAACCGGTTCCCCAATCATGCCGTGTGCCATCGAGGAAACCTAACATATTTTATCGTCAAGGAAGGATCTTGGGGAAAGGAGAAACGCACGTTTATTATTCGCACATCGGACTGAGGTTTAGCCGCAGTTGTCTTCAGAATAGGAAGAAGACATTTTGTGAAGACATAGGCACTGAGATAACTGATATGTTGTCAGGATGTATACCGCCAACACGTAGCAGAAGAATCAAACGCACTTTGCTACGACGACTTTGGATATTCCATCTTCGGACAGAGAGAACGGAAATGCACCCCTGATATCAGGAAGATCAGGGTCTGTCGAAAACACAGCGTTCCCATGTAAGTTCATACCCTCCTGCGTTATTGACTAACCAAAGGTCTGTCAGCCGGCGATCAAAAGTGAGAAGCAAGAAGACATACCCAATATATCAAGTCTCTCTTCCTTCACAATGAACTCCTCAGCTGCACGTTTCGCATTTCGGGGATCGTCGAGGTCAAGTTTGAGCCATTCGACCTTTCCGCCTTTCGTCCCCATTCCTTCGGCTTCGAGTTGAGCGATAGCGCCTGTGACTTTACTCTCGTTACGAGAAGCCATGTAGACCTGGTATTGATAAGATATTGAGAGTATAAGAGACGCTTCAGAGGATTAACCTACTTTGGCACCCTGCCGAACGAGATGTTGGAGAGTGATGTAGCCGATTCCGGAGCTGTAGAGGGTTTTCAAGATGTTGAATAATGGGCTGAGCGTAGTGACAAAGACATACTTTCCACCGGTGACGATAGCGACTTTTCCTTGCAGGTCGACCAAGTTCAAAGTCGGTTCTGCCTGCGAGATCAGGTTCCCCATAGTCAAAATCTGCTTCCGTCGTCAGCTCACGGAATGAAGCCGAGGAGTACTGAAAGTTACCTTCGGTGAGCGGTAGTGAGCGTGGTTAAAAAGAGGGTTAGTCTGATGGTCTCTCTTCTTCTACGGGCCTCTTATAACGAACATGCCCTATAGATGATGGTTGAGCTTGAGAGACTCGGTTCGGAGCCGCAGTCGCGTGCCAATGAGCCGAAGCACTTCGGCTTGGTTCGGCTGCGGCGTGGGCTGAAATCTGCTTTCCGCCAAAGGCTTGGCCGACTGGGTATCATATATCATTTATAAGTGCTGCTGGTTGCTATGTACAAGCCTAGCCAACGGACATAGCCACGAAGAACTAGGGGAGACTGCGGGAAAGACTTCCAATACAGATCAACGTATATGTTTTCATAAACCCAAGCCTTCGACAAATTTCTCCGTAGTCGTCCACAGCTCATCACCAAGCTCATCATTTCTTGCCCACTTAGAACCCTTGACGATCTTTCCATAAGGTTCCAAATACACCCCCGCGAATTTATCTTTATTCGCAGCAATTTCCTTGGATGCAGCTGCGAACGCAGGGGTATAGCCGCCGTATTCGACGGATTTGAAGGATAATAACATCGCCAAGGCGTACAAGAAGGAGATGTACCATGGCACGTCGCTTTTCAAGATAACTCCGGATGTCTTTATCTCTCCGGGGTGGATGGCTATTACTGTGATAGGGGTTGCGGAGGCTTTGAGCTCTCTTTGCAGTCTTCGAGTATATAGGATTTGGGCCAATTTCGACCATGCTAACGAGGAATTAGCATTCTTTCGTTGCAAATATCAGCACGAGATCGTACCGTAGCGCTTTAGTGTTCCCTTCCAGCCATCTCCGAAGGTTTTGTTGAATGCTTCGACTGAATCGAAGCGGGGTCGCTCGTTGTTCTCCGTGCCGATGAAGTTGTGGCCTTTGGATGATACCTGACCATTGAGGGTGAATCTTTGATCTTCCAGATGCAAACGAGGATTACATACATTAACTATTCGAACGTCCGAGCCCGGAAGTGATGCAGTCTGCTTGAGGAGGGGAAGGAGTGTCTTGGTAAAGACGAAGGGGCTGAGGTAACTATTGACGGTGAGCGTGGGGTGAAAGTCAGAGTAGGACAATACGAACTTCGTGACCATAGTCTGAGACAACCCGTCAGAAGTTAGCTCGAATGGTACATCTATACTGAGAGCGTCTTGGGATGAGCTCATGCTTATGAACAGAAGGTGGTTCTTACATGGCGGCGTTATTGACTGTCGGACAAGACGTCAGCTCATGCACAATTGATAATTTTATGATACGCACTGAGAACATCCACTCTATTTTCCTTTGTGATGAGTTCCTCCGCTGCTTTCTTCGCCTGTCTAGGATCACCCAGATCCAGTTTAAGCCAATGCACACTCCCAGCGGGAACTCCTTCGTGCTCAAGTCGTGATATAGCACCAGTCACACGGCTTTCGTTCCTCGCCGCCATATAGAGCTATCTCGGCTTGCTTAATGTCGGCGTTTGATACAACAGGACGTCGACGTACCTTCGCGCCTTGCTTCGCTAGAATCTTGATTGTCTCATAGCCAATGCCAGAGCTGTAGAACGCGTTATTCGATCTGAGAGAGTGCGTCAATGAATGCTACTCACTTTCCGCCCGTGACAACAATAACTTTTCCTTTGAGGTCAACGAGGTCGAGGGCAGGTTTCGCGCTAGAGAAGGTACCACCCATGCTGGGGGATTGATTGGGTATACTGAATGACACTGGGGGGCCGACAAAGAGCAGTGATAAAGAGTCCTCTATTTAGCGGATCGCTAGTCGCGTTGAAGCCGATGGCACGCAAGCCTCAAGGTAGGGTTCGATTGATGAGTGTGATATAACCAAACGCGTCGACGTCGCGCCGCTGAATACAACAAATGACTATCGGCATGATTGCTTGCGAGCTTCGTCCTCGTCGGAGCGTGATGACGAAAGCTTCGGAGTTCGAATTGAAAGTGCTGCCGCTGCCGAAGCTAACGAATACGTTCGGCCAGTTGTAGAGTGCCAGAAAACTCTATATGCATACAGCAGCTCATTTACGTTGCGTAAAGATTAAATTTCAAATTCTGGGGAACAGAAAAAACGTCGAGACATGGTCCGGAGTCCAGTTGCAACAAAATCCCCAATACATTTCAAGAAGACGAAAGAGATATGCATTATGCAGCAGAAAGGCCCATCTCCTTCAATATACCCTCAGTGGTGTTATGGAGCTCCCCTACTAAGGCTTCCTCCCGTGAGCTCTTACTACCAGGATCGATCTTCCCAATCGGTACGAGATATGCACCTCCGTACTTGGCTCGGTCCTTCGCTACAGCGACAGACGCAGCAGCGAAAGCCACTCCAGATCCGCCATGGATGACGGGCTTGAAGAAAAACGTGTTGAGAATCCAGAAAAGACCCTTGATGTAGAACGGATAGTATATAGTGCCGTTCATTACGCCCGGCGTTTGGATGCCTCCTGGATGAACGGATAGACAAATGATAGGGATGGAGGCGGCGTCGAATTGGGATTGGAGATATTTTGAGTGGAGTATTTGCGCGAGTTTCGAGAAGCCTTTGCACATGTTACTCGACGGGATGGGACAGATCGAATGGGAGGACAATTACCGTATCGTTTGAGCATTCCGAGCCAGGTATCGTCGTATTTGCGATTGAAGGCTTCTTTAGTGTCGAACCGGGGCGGCGCGTCCGATTTGCTATCGATCATAGTATGAGCTGTAGATGACACCTGTGATTCGCCCGTTAAGAGAGTTCCGATTGCACAGCAAAGTTCACGGACATTGACGATTCTGACATCAGCACCGGGTTGAGCGGCAGTCTTCTTGAGAAGAGGAAGGAGAGTGTCCGTGAAGACGTAGTGACTGAGATAACTGGATACAATGTCAAGTCATACACTGCAAGGGGGACGGACGAGTTTCCTCACTTGGTGACCATGATCTCCGAGAGACCATCTCCTGTGAATTGGAATAGAACACCGACACTTCAAGGTACCGCGATCAGATAAAGAGCGATGTACCAATGACAGCACAGTCTTACATAGCAGCATTATTGACTGCAATAAAAAATCAGCGCGACGAGAGGAAAAGATCAGACGCGACGCACTGAGAATATCCAATCTCTCCTCTTTCTTCAACACTTCTTCCGCAGCTTTCTTTGCATTCCTCGGATCTGAAAGATCGAGATTCAGATATTCGACTTTGCCGTTCCCGGGGCCTAGTCCCTCTGCTTCCAATTGAGCGATGGCGCCGGTGGCTTTACTCTCGTTCCTTGCAGCCATGTAGACCTGGACCGGAGTCATGAGCCTGATAGTGAAACGCGCTCGTCGATGTTCAACTCACCTTTGCACCATGTCTCGCCAGGATCTGGACAGTCGAATATCCTATGCCAGAGCTATCATTAACGATGATCAGTCGAGTTGCGGACGCAAAAGCTGAGTAAATACGCACTTTCCACCCGTGACTATCGCTACCTTGCCCTTCAAATCCACCAACTCGACTTTCGGCGTCGACGAGAAAAACGCAGCCATGGCAGCTCTCGCTTGAGCGGATTGCAAGACAAGGGGTCTTGTTTATATGGTCTTTAGACTCGTAAAAGTATGTAGCTAAGGCGTAGATATTCTTGAAAGGCCCTTCGGGGTCGTGGATGGTTGATGTGGAAAAGCATGATTCTGGGACGAGGCTCACAGATGGGCGCTTACGTTCTCAGCCGGTAGCCGAACTTCCTTTTTTGCTGACCGTGCCAAGCCGACGGGAGCAATCTAATTGAAGTTTTATTATCCAGGGTCACATAAACAATCGATCGAAAGCTACAGAAGACTGATTGAAAATCAAAAAGATGTGGACCAGGAATAATGTTCATCTTGGTCTCAAAGCCCCATCTCCGACAAAATATTCTCCGTCGTCTGACGCAATTCCACTATGAGCCTCGTATCCCTCGCAGCCTCACTTCCCGGTGAAATTTTGCGATCCGGCACAACATACGCCCCCCGATACATCTTCCTCTCATCCGCCACATCAACAGAGGCAGCCGCAAAAGCGACCATAGCACCTCCATGCTCGACCGGTTTATAAAACAGCGTCGAAATGATTTTGAACCCGATTTTAATGTACCATGGTTGGTATTGTGAGCCTTCAATGACGGAAGGACTTCGGATTCCACCTGGGTGGACGGCGAGGCATGTTATTGGGATTGAGGATGCTGTGAGTGTATTTTGGAGGTATTTGATGTGGAGGATTTGGGCGAGTTTTGACCAGGCTTTTGATTTACAGGTTAGCGGTTTGAAATTGGGAAAGGAGAAGGGAGTACAATTTCTTTTGGTTATTCCGAGCCAACTTTCACTGAATTGTCCGTTGAAGTTTTCGACGGAGTCAAAGCTGAGCGGTTGGCTTTTCGTTCCTTTCACGAGACTGTGTGCTTGCGAAGAAACCTACAAGATGAAGCGTCATGAACCGAAATGGACTTGAGAAGAGCGATACGGACATTGACAATTCGGACATCAGAATTCGGCTGGGATGCCGTATTCTTGAGGAGAGGAAGGAGGTGTTCTGTAAAGACGTAATGGGTGAGGTAGCTGTCAAGTTGTGTTGTCAGCGCTGAGCAAGTTCCGAGGCATTTTATAGCCTACTTGGTGACCATGACCTCGGCGAGACCGTCATTCGTCAATTTCAGAGGCATAGCAGAACTTTAATGACGAGGGTCAGATTCCCTTTTCATTACAGATGGCACATACACTCCGGCATTGTTCACTGCAGGATCATGGTCAAACAAATGTCTTCAGTACATAAATTTGAGCTCACCTAAAATATCAAGTCTTTCTTCCTTCGCCGAGAATATCTCAGCGGATTTCTTCCCATTTCTCGGATCGGAAAGATCAAGGTTTAGGTATTGCAATGTGCCATTCCCGGGACCAAGGCCTTCGGATTCCAGTAGGGCAATCGCGCCAGTCACTTTGCTTTCATTCCGAGCAGCTATATAGACCTGAAGTTCAACGAGTTATTTTATTCATCAGAAAGTGAATGCGATGAGTACCTTTGCGCCTTGTCTTACAAGTAATTGGACTGTGGCGTATCCAATGCCTGCGCTAAGCACCAGCAAATATTGGTTCGGACCCTTGCAAAAGAGCAAAAGGGAAGAACGTACTGGCCACCGGTCACTATCGCGACTTTTCCTTTCAAATCGACCAGCTCAGACTTCGGTGTCGATACAAACGCGCCCATGTGTCAGATTTTTGTTCCCGAGATTTTTGACACGAGATTCGAGCGAGAGAGGTATCAGTCTAACTTTATGGCAACAAGGAGAGGAGCAATCTTCCACGACGCGCTATAGTAGAGTGATACGCGACTTGGAAAGCCGTCTCAGGTATACGCGTAGATTGCACGGCATTGTCGCTACCAGGTACTAGGATGAGCAGTGGATGAGCGCATCTCGATCGCGTGCGGGAGCTGATGGGCGCCTATCGAATGTCTAAATGCAGGGGTTCGGTTGCTATATTATTCTGGCTCTGGGTCCGCTATATGGTGTCAAGCAGTTCGTCAGAACGACAACGATTACATGAAGAGAAACGGAGGATCATGACGGTGTTCTCAGCCTAGTGAGATAAATAGTAAGGTGACTTATTAAATACATGTATGCAGTAAATTTTTGGCAGGACAACAGAGTTCACCATGGACTTCGGAATTCTGAAAGACCAGATAGTCAGTAAGCTAAGCATAGGGCTGTGTAAGCCCTCTCAGAATATGTATTTGAATTGATCCCAACAACCGCTGAGTACTCCACTGAACTGGAAAATCCCGAGAATTCAGAGTCTGTCAAGAGTCCGGGCAGAGCCTGGTATCGAAAAAGCAGCGAAGCTTCCATAGAACATGTGCGCCTTGTAATACTGTCTTGCTCAGTGGAAAAATCACTTTTGGCGACGAGCCTAGCCGAGTGATAATTAATGAGACAGACGCGAAATTAAATTCAGTTCTTGTGCAGCCAGATATATTTGGTAGGTGAATCTCCTGGTGAGCGTCGTATGTGCTTTTCAGTTCTAAGACGCTAGAGTTTTGATACTCTAATTCACCGAAGCGAAGCGAAGGTGAATTTAAGTGTCCGGTTCTTCTCTTACATCATCACGGGGTTAGCGGCGGAAAGGGAGTGTGGGGGGGTGCTCGAGCTGAAATCTGTGTAACTCGACCATATCGCCAGCTGCTCTTCTGATTCAGCCTCATCTGCCCGAGAAATTGGATATTCATGCTCTACACCTG
>KV428172.1:0-59500 GCA_001632355.1 Sistotremastrum suecicum HHB10207 ss-3
GGAGCACTCCAAAACTCATATATGATTATTCAAAAATTAATATAAATATTATTTATGGGTGGGCACTTACGTGGGGAAGGGCCCGAGACCCACACACACACCCCGGCCCAGGGTACGGATTTAAGGTTCCGAAAACCCCTTGCTCCAACAAAATTGACATTGCTTGTCCAACCTTGTCGGTACCGAAACGCTCGGAGCAGGACACTCCAACACACTCAAAAATAAAGCTCCACACCTCGTTGACATCTCGACAATCACCAAAAATGACAACAAATCGGATACTATTAGTACTCCAGCCAGGGTTCATAGATGATAGAACAAGGGGCATGCGATCGGGTCACGAGGGCACTTCTTACACCCCGCGATGCAAGTTTGTCAAATTGAACGAGGGTGCGCGGAAACTCATGTTTTGCTCCAACCACGATGAATACACACGGAAGGGACCCTTGCGAAGGCCCCTACGTTGGAATAGACTAGTTTACACAGCAGAAGGACGGGGAAGGTGCGAGTAAAAGCATGTAAAGTGGCGTAGGAACGTAATCTTGAATTTCGGCAGTATGATAAGATATCATTGATCTTGGAACGAGATAGAAGATGAAGACATCCAAATGCGGAGAGATTCCTGAATCCTGAACGTATGAGTAGCTTGAGGGGTCGACCCAAGATGAGGATTTTGACCGAGAGTCAGTGAAAGGAGTGAAAGGTGGATATATGTAGGTTGACGATCGACTGAATTTGGATTGGAAAGTGGGGAGTTGGCGGCGCGAAAAGGAAATGAGCGTTGAAGACTGGGGTGCACATGATGAAGATGTGACGTCATGGGTGGAGCGGGAGAAGCAAGGGGCTCGGCACGCGATTTCGTGCATTTTGGGATAAAACTCGTCCGAATTGGGGAGAGGATCAGCTCAGAATCTCGATAGTGTGCAAGTCTCAGCGGTATCCATCGCATCTTTGACCCGTATCATTGTGAGATTTATTCTCGTGAACACTGCGATCTGGAAATATTCACGAAGAGGTTAACGGAGATAGCCGAGAGAAGCACGCGTCGATATTCATCCCCTTGAAACTCCGCAGAGCTTACTCGTTCCCGCCGTGACCGTCTCGTCTGCACTCGCCGTTCTCTAATGCACCGCTCGACATGACCGCCATCGTCAACATGTCCCCGCCGCACCCTTTCTTCACCCACCTCGTCGCCATCTTGTCGTGTTACGAGCTCGGCCCCTCGTCGACCCCGGTCCCCAAATATAATGGTCCACATGACTGGCAGACAGAAGCCATCGAAAGATCACTCGCGAGCATCGCAAAGAGGATGTATTCAGCCGAAGACGAGCTGGCGTCGTGGAGACATCCCGAACGACGGAAAAAGCGCAGAAATTCAGACGAGACAGAGACAGAGACGTCGTCGTCGTCGTCTACACCGAGGACCGAATCAGAGGACTGTTATCCACCTACACCCACTCTGATAAACGGCATAAACGGCAATGGTAATGCCAATCCCTCCCATCCTGTGTCTCCTAAAAAAGGAGTCAACGGCTCACTCAAACGTTCTCTCGTAGTCGCGCCCATGTCAATCGATCTCGACGGTCTCAAAAATTTACCTCCTCTTCCTCCTCATCGTACCGACTCTGGGACACTCTCTGCACCCCCTACATCGCACGCAGACCATCTCTGTCCAGTCTGTGGTCGTGCACTTCCCTCTTCCATCGAACGGCTCGGCATGATCAATCAGTCGCCTAATGGTTCACCCTTGGTCGTTCCACCCGGTCCATTAGCTGCTGCTGCTTTCGAGAGTGGCATGAGTGCAGTGGAAGAACTTCGATTGCTCAAAGCCCAAGTCCAAGATGTCGCTCGCGTCTGTAACGTTCGTACCCTCCTTCTAATCCCTTATCTCCGCGTGCGCCCACATCGAAAATCCCATCACACTCAAATATGTTCCGATAACTGACATTTTTCGTTTGACGAACAGGCCGTAGCAGCAGGTGATCTATCTCAGAAGATCACAGTCCCCGTCCAAGGCGTCGTCATGGTCCAGCTCAAAGACGTCATCAACGCAATGGTCGACAAACTCGGTCAATTCGCTCGAGAAGTCACACGCGTCTCTCTCGAAGTCGGTACAGAAGGCAAATTGGGCGCCCAAGCCCAAGTCTACGGCGTCGAAGGCACCTGGGCCGAGTTGACATCCGAAGTGAACAAATTGGCTGAGAACCTCACTATCCAAGTTCGGTCGATCGCAATGGTCACTAAAGCCGTCGCACGGGGCGATCTATCGCAGAAGATCGACGTGGAAGCTCGAGGCGAGATCCTGGAATTGAAGAATACAGTCAACGGAATGGTCGTTCGTCTCCGTGCCCTCGCAGCAGAAGTCACCCGCGTAACCGAAGAAGTCGGTTCACACGGAATCCTAGGCGGCGAAGCTATCGTCCCAGACGTCGAAGGAGTCTGGTATCAACTAACAGTAAACGTCAACAAGATGTGTCAAAATCTCACCAATCAAGTGCGGAGTATCGCATCCGTAACGACAGCAGTGGCAATGGGTGATCTGGGACAGAAGGTTGATATTGAGGTGGCGGGGGAGATTGCGACGTTGAAGGATACTGTTAATTCGATGGTGGATCAGTTGAGGACTTTTGCGAGTGAGGTGACGAGGGTTGCGCTTGAGGTGGGGACGCAGGGGATTTTGGGGGGACAGGCGCAGGTTGAGGGTGTTGAAGGTACATGGAAAGCATTGACTGAGAACGTTAACGTACGTCCCCCCCTTTCCTCCAAATTTATCAATATCTCATATTTATTCTATCTATGATCGCAGAAAATGGCCAGCAATCTAACCAATCAAGTCCGCTCCATAGCCTCCGTCACAAAAGCCGTAGCAGCAGGCGACCTCTCCCAAAAAGTCGACGTGGACGTCCAAGGCGAGATGTTAGATCTTAAAGTGACTGTGAACAATATGGTCGATCAACTTTGGACGCTTGCGAATGAGGTGACGAGGGTTAGTTTGGAGGTGGGGACGGAGGGGATTTTAGGGGGGCAGGCTACTGTTGAGGGTGTTAAGGGGATGTGGAAAGTTTTGACTGATAATGTGCGTTTCATTCCTATTATCTGGGTATTGGGTATTAACCGCGTTGTGTAGGTCAATACTATGGCAAGTGATTCTCGATGTTGGGAGATCGTAATGCTAACGTGAGGCTTAGGCTGAGAATTTGACGAATCAAGTCCGCTCGATAGCAGACGTCACCAAAGCCGTAGCCAACGGCGATCTAACCAAGATGATAGAAGCCGAAGCACGGGGTGAGATACGCGAACTCAAGGTACGTGCTCCTTCTCTTCCTCTCTATATCTCAATTACAGAGCGCTGATTGGCGGTGTAGGAAACGGTCAATAATATGACGGCGAGTTTGAGTATCTTTGCTGATGAAGTTACGAGGTATGTGCACTTTTCTGGCGCAATTGGTCGTTTGGGAGTGGTGTTGATAGTGTTGTGTAGGTTGGCAAGGGAGGTGGGGACTGAAGGTCGATTGGGTGGACAGGCGAATGTGAAGAATGTCGCTGGCACTTGGAAGGTACGCGACTCTAGTTTCAGCATATGATCGTAGCTGATGAGGAGCGAACTTTGTAGGATCTGACCGAGAATGTCAACACGATGGCTAACAACGTACGTTGCTACCCTCGTCTATTTGGCCGCATCATACTTATCTTTTATGTAGTTGACGTTACAAGTACGAACGATCGCGGTGGCTACTGTACGTCCTCCTCACCCTCCTTATCGTCCTCCCATAGCGCTCACGACTATCCCAGACCGCCGTCGCCCGAGGAGACCTAACACAGAAAGTCACCGGTGTACCCGTATCAGGAGAGATCCTCGCTCTCGTAAACACCATCAACGACATGATCGACCAATTGGCCATCTTCGCTGCAGAAGTGAAAAAGGTCGCTCGGGAAGTGGGTACGGAGGGTAAATTGGGTGTACAGGCGAATGTGGGGAATGTTCAGGGCACCTGGCAAGAAATTACGTGAGCCTCCTTCCAAGTATCCCGCTGGAGGAGATTGCTTACGCGTATATTAGCATGTCGGTGAACACGATGGCAGGAAACTTGACGACCCAAGTACGAGGATTCGCACAGATCTCCGCAGCTGCAATGGACGGCGATTTCACGCGATTCATCACTGTCGAAGCGAGCGGTGAAATGGACTCGTTGAAGACTCAGATCAATCAGATGGTGTATAATTTGCGAGAGAGTATTCAGAAGAATACGGCTGCGAGGGAAGCTGCCGAACTTGCTAATAGGAGTAAGAGTGAGTTCTTGGCGAATATGTCTCATGAGATTAGGTATGATATCTTTGTTGGATTTGGATTGGATTGGGAGGGATTTACTGATGATGGGGTAGGACGCCGATGAACGGTATTATTGGGATGACGGAGTTGACGCTTGATAGCGATTTGAACCGATCGCAGCGAGAGAGCTTGTTGCTCGTGCACAGTTTGGCACGGTCGTTATTATTGATCATCGATGATATCTTGGATATCTCAAAGAGTACGCCCCTTCATTCTTATGATTATATACCCCTCTGACGGTTATCTAGTCGAAGCCGGTCGCATGACGATGGAACAAGTATCATATTCGCTCCGTCATACTGTATTCGGTATCCTCAAGACGCTCGTCGTTCGTGCCTCCCAGAACAGTCTGGATCTCACATACGACGTCGACCCCGATATTCCGGATCAGCTTATCGGCGATTCTCTGCGCTTACGACAAGTTATCACCAATCTGGTCGGTAATGCGATCAAGTTCACGCCTTCGAGGTCGAAGCATGGCGGTCATGTCGCTATGAGTTGTAGGCTTGTTGCGTTGGATGATGAACTTTGCACGATTGAGTTCTGTGTGGCGGATACTGGTATTGGTATTGCTAAGGATAAGCTGAATATGATCTTCGACACGTTCTGTCAAGCTGATGGATCAACGACTCGAGTCAGTCTCTTCGCTATCACCTGCGTACACCTTCATCTTGCTGACCCCTCAATTAGGAATACGGTGGCACTGGTCTCGGCTTATCGATATCAAAGCGCCTCGTCAACCTCATGAACGGTCAAATGTGGGTAGAGAGCGAAGTCGGCAAGGGCTCCCGCTTCTACTTCACCATCACCTCCCAACTCGGCCGTCTCTCCATCGAGCACGTCCATTCCAAACTACAGCCCTTCCAAGGCCGAACCATCCTCTTCGTCGATACTCTCCGAGATCGGACAGGCGTTGCTCAAAGGATTGCTACGATCGGTCTTCGGCCGTATGTCGTGCATGATGTGGATGATGTGTCGGATAAGGATACTTGTCCTCATGTTGACACGATCTTGGTTGATTCGCTGAGCGTTGTAAGTACCGTCGTCCCTTTTAGACACGCTCAGCTTCTCATCCACCATCAGACTGAGCTCTTACGCGAATTCGAGCACCTCCGATACATCCCCATCGTCCTCCTCTCTCCCGTGAGTCATTTCTTGAATGGTTTGATCTCGTGCTGACTTTTCTCCGCCAGTCATTACCTCGACTGAACTGTGAGTACCAGGATAAAAATTCACGTGATGACGTCACTAATTTCGTTCGCAGTGAAATGGTGTCTCGACAACAGCATAACCTCGCAAGTCAATCTCCCCTGTAGTGCCCAAGACCTCTCATCCGCCCTCATCGCCGCCCTCGAATCCAACGCCGTCGGACCAGTCTCGACGACAAATGACGTATCATACCTCATCCTCCTCGCCGAAGATAATCACGTGAATCAGAAGCTCGCGCTGAAGATTCTGGAGAAGTACGGACACCGAGTGGAAGTTGCTGAGAACGGAGCGGTAGCAGTGGACAAGTATAAGAAAGCTATTGCTGAACGAACGCCGTTTGATATTGTCTTGGTATGCCTTGTCTTCTTTCGTTTGAAGGATGATAAGGTTCTTACACTTATGAATGCAGATGGACGTGTCGATGCCTATTATGGGCGGTATGGAAGCTACGGAGTTGATTCGAGCGCATGAATTGGGATCGAATTTGGGCCGGACACCTATCATTGCTCTAACAGCACACGCTAGTACGTCCCTCCTTCGTTTTGATGGATGAAGATGCTTATGTGCTCTAGTGATCGGCGACCGAGAAAGATGTTTAGAAGCGGGCATGGATGATCATATCACCAGTACGTCCCTCCCTCTCTTCATGACTGGATGGTAACTGATGGTGGTGCAATGTAGAACCTCTCCGACGAACAGACCTCCTCAATGCCATCCACAAATTGACCGATCCGAAGACACGCATACGGTATGGTATACCCGGATTCTCAAGATCGATGATCAGAACGTAGTACTTGATCCATTGCTCGTTCATTCGTTCATTCGTTGATCCGAGTTCCACCGCATGACAGGAGATATACCTTACCCTCGTGTCGTTGATTCCCCTTCGTCTTTACTTTCCCCTACCTTTGCCTTACCTTTGCCTTCTTTATTTTCTTGATTTCGCTGCATATCATCATCTAGCTCGCAATCGTCAATGTTTCTCTTACCTCACGATCATACATCGCTCATTCCCTATCGTCTCGTCTCGTCTCGTCTCGTCACGGTCTCCTATTCTCCTATTGTCCATTTCCGTATTCCTCTATTCTCGATCATGCCTCTTTTATGCACGTGTACACTGTATTACCTCCCAGTACCCAGTATCTACATTACATACAAACATACAACGTTGAGGCTGGTTCCTCGTAGATGGAAGCAAACAACACTATGCTCCGATATTGATGATGACGAACAAGAAAAGACAGACGGTTGGAGAGAGACGGCCGATGAAAATACTACTATTATAGTAGGTGGATGCTACGTGAATGATTGAATTACATGAATAATGAATGAAGCATGGCAAGATTGGGGTATGGATGTAGCCATGAGGCGATCTATGACGATCTATGCGATGCAGTATCCTGATGACTTCGAGCGCCTACTGATATTCCCAGCTGAAACAATCCTATAAACACGTAAGCATTCGTTATCGTATCAAAGACATAAGACAAGTTGCATACCACACAATCGTCCTCTGGTAAAGCCAGAGGCAACTCGCCCTTACTCCCCCCTTCGTCTTTATCCTTACCCGGATCCTTGCTAGGATCGGGATTGGGATCGGTACTATTATCCGTCCAAGTCCCCTTCTCCCACTCCTGCGAAAGCAATCTATCGATGATCGCCACTATTCCATGTGTACGTACGTCGACTGACCAGCCGAGTTTAGTGACGGTGTCGAATACTGCTGAACGGCCCAGATGACATCTATACCTCAATCAGCATTCGGTTCACACTCTCGTGAAATGGAGGACAGGGGGCAGGAGGAGAGAAATGGGGAATACGGGGAGAGGGGGAGGAAGGAGGACGTACCGCGATTCCATAGCGTACCCTCCGAGCCAACAGCTTGATAGGGGACCGGTGCATACGCCCATTGGTATGGGGTCGGCTGTATGATAGAAATGTGTTACGTGCTGCGTTGAAGGCTACGTTCATCGTTCATCAGTTTCTTTGTAATGATCCCGAGGGCCGGGGAGGAAGGACGTACGGGAGATGGAAGGTGCAGTCTACGAGCTGCCATTCGTTCGCCTGGGGCTTCGAATGTGACTACGGGTGCACCGAATGTGACGCCTATTAATGAGGCTAGAGCGCCTCCTAGGGAATGTCCTGGAATACGGTATACATTAATAAATCGTGCCCATGAGATAAGGGATGGAGACGTACCGATCACCCAGATATTAGCATGGGGATAGATATAAGTTAAGTTATTATACAAATTCTGCCATCCAATCAGCCACACCAACCAATAAAGAAGCGAAAGAAGGACATACAATTCCAATCGGATAAAAAAGACTCTCCTCCGCCAACGCACCCTCCAAGCACGTCTGATCGCACGAATACCCTCCTCCTCTATAACAATCACACACTGTCGTCCACTGCCAGCTAATCCTCGCACAGCAACACGAGAATAATAAATTATCGTTCAATTTATCTTTCTTCGCCGTTGGACCACCGCCGCCGAATAGACCAGCCGACGTGCCCTTTATCGAAAGGATAACCGTCGAGTTATCGGTAGAGGCGAATACGTGGCCTCTGAATCCGTCGGCGTCAGGCTCCCACCCAAATCGCGTATGCTGCGCGTCCTAATTAGCTTTCTCTTCTCTGATGCCACATAAATGAAAGACAACGTACATTCCACCCATCCCCAATATTATACCACTCCTTATTCTTATCATCCTCCACATACGCATTATTCGTCATCTTCGCAAGCTCCAATACAGTCCCCCGATCCGTCACGTCCGGACCATCCACATCCTCCTCTATCCACTCCAAAATCGCACTCTCCCCCAAATCCCTCGACCTCCTCCTAGCTCTCGCAAACTCTCTCAAATCCTTCGGCCGATGTCTCTTCGTAACACTCGTTCGCACAGGTAAAGACCACGTTAAATCAGATGAAGGCGATGAAGGCGCCAGGGGGGCGAACGATGACGTATGCACATCTTTGAATATTATGCGCGAATTGTTTCCTGTCGCATGGAGGTGCCGGAGTTGAAATTGGAGGTGCGAGGATTTTGGAGTATTTAATGGATGTTGGGTGGGTGAGGAGTGGGTTCCGAGGCTTAGGAGGAGAATTGATAGGAACGACTGGAGGGAGGAGGGCAGCATGAGGTGGATTGGCGTGTTTGAGACTCCGATAGGAAGCCGCGTGTGCCAAACAGGGACAAGCAAACTCGTTGCCGGGGAGTGTTGACGAGAGTCGTTATGTGTGAAGGGTGGATTAATGTTCTCTTATATGGCACCAAGACGTCGAATCAAACAAATATTATTATCTTATCCAAGCTCTGAATATCCAAATAGTTAGGACCTTCGTCGGCATATCTTGCCTCCCCGACGAAGACACGACACATTCTCTCGCATATCTAGGCTTCGAGCATCGTGATTGCGTACTTAACTCGAAGGCAAGCGACAGACGCTTCTTATTCTAATGACGGAAATGACTGCGGAACCAAGCTTGATCAGTTGACTTCAGCGATTTGAACTTGAGACAAAGGGATCGCTTCCGACTCGTGTTCCAAAGATCTGTTCATAGTCAGTATACGAAGATTCGACTGATACAGATACATACTTCAGGTGCCCTCGATCAGGTTCGAGCCCGTAAACTCGGTGGAACCCTGGCTGGCACAGACCAGAAATGATTGTCTGACGATCAGAAAAGGGACGCCAAACATGAGAGACGCTGCACTTGCCTCGGTTTACTGTCCAACTCTGCAAGTCAAGTGACCCCATCTGTATGACAACCGATATCTAATCCACAGTGTTAGATACCGGAATATTCCATCCCTCAAAGAGATAACGAAAACACACCTTAAGCGTTGAACAAAGCCAGTACCGGGGTACGGATTCAGCGGCTAAGGGATACCCTTGAAATCGTCAGATTAAATTTATCATATATAACAAAGATCTCAAATTCGGACGTACATGTGAACGAATGAGCGTAAAGCACTGGGAATCATGATCGTACAGGAAGACGGGGAATGTTTAGTAGGCGGCGAGTAGCAGGGGCTCAAGACCAGGCGAGATAGGAGTAAATGTGGGCGAAATAGATGAACAGCCAGTGACGAGCTCTAGATAGAGATAGATAAGAGAGAGATGGGGAAAAGTCGACCGACCATTCGCTCTTTATATACTCCCCCAAGGGAGAAGCATTCGGGAAGACCGGAGAGGACGAGAAGACACGGGGGCGGGATCGACTCTATTCTCGGAACGGAGGTCTTGGCGTCGAAGACCCGGAGTACGATCTGAGATGGGGGCTCGACAGAACGGAAGGACGCGGAAGCAAGTGCGAATGTGTGTCAAGAAAGCCCTTCCGAAGATCTCGCATCGAGCAACTTCGAAGATCTGACAAGCTGTCAATCGACCTGTCAATCGATCAGTTTCAGCGTCTTCGTGATCCCGCGATCCCCTTGTTAGTATCTTCCGACCAAGTCACTCACGCCCGATAGTTTCGAGTTCACCGGGCCGTATTGATACTCATCCACCGACGGCACATTTCGAACAAAAACTCTCGTATTTTGTATCCAATAATAACATACATAGACTCGAGATCGAAAATCTCCGCAACGCTCCACATGAGAAGAATAGTACCGCACTGGTTTCCCGACTTGTACGCACTGTCATCAGCGACACCCCACACAACCCTCCGTTCCACATAGTCTTGCATCATGCTGACGAGAAGTCGTAATCGAGCTGTAGCGGCCTCGGCAATCCAAGCCAGAAAGAAATTGCTTCGGTGATGGATTGCTATGGTCTACGAGATAGTCGTTAATGATGGCATGTGAATGAACATAGCATATATGGACTTACGCCATTTCATTCCTGCAAAAACATTTTCGGTCGAAGATTGCAGACCCAGACCTCGGATGTGGTTGCACATGATTGACCTGGAGATGTATCAATATAAGACGAAAAAATTCAATATGATCAACGTACACCGATGATGACTAGAGCTTTGCTGGGAATGCAACAGCGCCACCAATGAGGACCCAATCCTGAATAAATCAGAAATATTAGTGAGATTTGTGGCGTACGAAGTGAGATAGAATTACTTACGCCACATTACGCAGCCAGCTCTACACCCAAACAGACCAATTGAGCAGAGGTGCTACAACGCACGGTTATCACGACAAGTTCAGCTCTGATCGGAAGACGAGACATTACCCAGAGCTACTATGAGACGCCGGATCCAACGCTCTTCAACCCTCGCTACCAATAAGCTACATAGTGAATGGCGAGTTTGGTTGGGGTGTGAGATGGCTTTTCGTAGGACCGCGCGAAGACAAGGAACAAATAAGGCAAAGATATTCAAGAAGGCAGACGTAGATGGGGGAGAGATGAGGATTTCTTGTTCAGATGGCCTGTATTTATACTCCAGCTTCCCGCGCTTCACGATCTGTCCAATCAGTTCTCGGGAGGAAAAGCTTGGCGTATCGATTGACAACTCCACGATCGTCACCTTGATCGATGACAGGAAGACTTCGGAAGAAGCTGAGTATCTTGTGATCAAGAGGCTTTCCGTAAACAGTGAGCGCGGAGAAGTTCTCGAGTCCCGGGAGGATCGGCGGTTCAAGACGAAGAAGGATAGCTTGATCGTCGAGTGATCGATCGACGGAGGATCCGAAAAGATTTTCAGCAGTGGAGAGATCGAGATATATTTAGACCTTTAGGGAACAGAAACGAATGCAATCAACTTCCCGATTGTTTCTGGCGCTCGAGCGTCATCCGAGTCATTGGCGCCCAAGTCCATGGATTGCAGCGAGCCGATAAAATCGATAAAACCGGCGCGATAACAGAATTATCTCTCTATATTTAGGGACGACGAGTCGTCAATTTCAGCGAGTCATAGAAGATCGCAAAGAGTGGAACAATCGAGCAAAGAGTTGCACCAAACACGACCATCGCATGTACTGTAAATCGTCTGAAATAATCTTCTTCAAACTCCGCCACATCCTCGTCGTCGACGCTGTTCCTTGCGCTGTTCTCAAAGCTCTGTCATGTCTTTGCCTCCTCGTCGCGTCGTGTAGGCAGTCGCAGCCTCAGCGTTGTTTTCCGACGTCTTGAAGCCTTTCAATGGCCTCTGTTGAGAGTAAGACGCGTTTATAGACATCTGAATCGTGGCTTGTGCTTACCTCAGTTCTAGGTAGCTTCGCCCTTACAACATCAGGAAACGCGCAAAATTGCCATCACGCGTGGACGGGTTTGGACGGGTTTGGACGTATTTGAGCCCGCCAAGCGAGGGACTTAGCCATTTTTCGCGACGCGTCTTGCTCTTTCTCCTCATAGCGCTGGTTTCCAGACCCGTGACTGGGTGTGACATGTTCGTCTTCAACCGCCACGTCAGTCTTGCACCAGTTGCGCTCACTCAACATTACTCAACTCTCAAACCCTCAAGGCCGCTGTCAACGCCAGCCCTCGAGAGCGCGTCAATGATATGTGATTTTGCTCTCAGGCTCACTAGTACTCTCAACCCAGTCCCCCCATTTGCCTTCGATTTATCATCATCTCTTTGTTCAGTCCCTTAATTGTCGATCCATGGCAAATGGGTCAGCCGTATGCCATCCTCGTTTGTATTCTGTGATTGTCGTATTGACATAGTGTATCTTGTTTTCGTAGCTCAACTGAAGCTGTCCGCAAAGTTGTGGTAAGTCATGTTTAATTTTGACTTGTTCTCCAAGTTCACTCGCTACTCGCAGGCAATCCTCCAGTTTTGAAGCACGCTAATCTTGAAAACTAGGTTGCAAGATCAGTAGCGATGTCGACACGAGGTTGAGCCCCATTTACTGTAAGTCAGGCAATGTTTCTAGTCTCCATATCATGTTCTGATATGATTGCGCAGGATTGTCTCGCAAAACATTGTCCGCATCTGTCTAGAACGTAGATCTCCTCATTAGGATGAACATTCATTTTTCCGTCAACACGCAAGGGAACAGACGAGGGATGAAAGTGAGTTTCTTCTTGAAATATGTTCTTCTGTGTTTCTGTATAGTAAGTCATTGGCAAATGGTAGTACGAGCTGGGTTTATAGCCACTCTACTGTAGTTTTGTTTAGTTGATTGTATCAGTGTTGTATTCCAAGATGTCAATATATATGTATTGGTTTTATTCTATGATTTTCCGATTATATGTCTGAGTGCGATCCTGGATGAACGAGCCTGATCTAGGCTGCTAGACCGATTCACAGAGCCTGTCACGCTCTCTCCGTGGTCGAGCGTGATTCTGACTACCCCCTCCATCGAGCGTGGATGGCCTCGATTGCGCTTGAGCGGCCGTGATTGACCTCGATCGGCGTTTTGCGGGTTTCCTGATGAACTAGGCTCCGCTTTGATATATGTCTGCTGGCCCTCATCCCGATTGAGTATTTCGCTCTGAATTTATGCGACCATACTGTTTCTACAAGAATCCGGATGCGATGTGTGCTGTCGTCTTGGTGCTCTGGTGAACGTGCTGTTGACGAATGGGGATCTGGAAGCCTCATCAAGTAGACCTCAAAGGCCTTGGAGTCCGACGAAGCTCCTCATCAGATATTCCAAAAATTCGTCTGTGCTTCAGTCAGTATTTTCGGTTTGATCGCTGGAGATCTTTCTTATGCGTGGCACCTTCTCTAGCACATATCTGATTCAAGTTCACCTGACACCTTCCGCACACGGATGTCACAATGCCTGTGATTATCGTACTCTCTCAGCGTTCTCTGCCACTTCTTTCACAGGACCAGAGTTTGAGTCTCCCTCGCCTTCTCTATTAGATGCATGATTCGTATGTTCCTCGCCGTAACGGCCTCATTGATCCGCTGATACCCAGGCCTTCCAGTCAATATCCCTGTACCGCGATTGGGCCGGCGCCTTCGGGTTGGCTGAAATCAAATCCCGAGCCGTCGAGGATCATGAATGGGTGGTCTCTGGCGTCGTATACGGTCGCCCTCGAGTCTGTAGTAGGTTTTCTCCGATTTTTTTTTCTTACGTCGATTTTGAACTTCGATTCCCAGGGTAGTTTCACCGAGACCGATCTGTCGGTTCAGGGTTCGAGGAAAAGGAAGCGAGGAAGCCGGCCGAGGGCGCTTAGTTCGGGGAGGACATGCTCGAAAGCTAAATGCTGTTACATGTACTATACGGGACAGCGCAGTACAGATCTCATGTACAAAATCAGGTATGCTGTTGCCATCATAAGATGAACACATGTGCTAGATGGTCCGCAGCTACGTCACCGTGCTCACGACGTCCTCAGCCAAATTCAAATTCCGCTCGTGACGTGACTCCTTCTCTAGTACTTATCGTCGATTTCGCCTCTCGCGCAATTTTCTACCTTTGTACCTCTACATGATCATATGGAATAGTCATGTGCATGTTGGCATGTGGTATTGAAGCACCGAAGGTCTTGTTATGTATTTTTTTCCAATTAATCTTGGTGTTTTCAGCTAAAGTTTTGCCCATCTTTCTATCGTACTTTCTCCCATTCGCTCTTGCTGTAGGGAACCATTGGGGCCAATACTATCATTTTTTGGTATCGAAAGTCTCACCCGCATGCCTTATTTTCTAGTATTCATAGTGCAATCGTGTAGTAGTAGTCCCCACATAATACTACACTCGGATTCTCCCTCAAAACTTTTCCGAACGTCGGGAACGCTCCCGATTGATTGCTGCGACTAATAGCAGATTTTATACGACCCTTGGTCGTGTTTGAGTCCGGCTTATCGCTCTCAACAATCCCATTCTCGTACACCGGAAAATTTCAAACTCAGCCACATCTCTCGCAAGCTCTCCTGCGTGCTCTAGCTTCGCGATAAAGGTGCAAAAAAATACAAATGGATTATTAAACCTATCTTACAGTACATTAAGGCGCTATAGCACCTTCGAAATCCTCAGAGACCTCCATAGGTCCGTCTGATTTCTCTTTGATGGTACCAAAAGCAGAATTAATGAGAAACATGGAAAAAAAGTCGCAATCGATGCAATATTGAAGACTCCATTATCTTCAAACGGATATCTCAAACCGTGGCTTGTACCCGAGTGGCTAGCCGTACTAAGTATGATGGCATGCACTCGACCAACACTCGACCACGCTGTAGTTGGCCGAAAGGAACCGAATCGGTCACGGCTATCATCGGGCTATGTCTTCCGGCAGGCTCTGACCAAACCAAACGCCGGCAGTGAACTTTGAAATGAATATTCTCTGCAGTCCTCAAAAAAATTGCATCTGTGTACCTGATTGTACCTATCATCAACGAGAACAAAAGGCAAATGCACAGATTTTGGAAGTCTATTCGTAGTGACTCTCCCAGTATTCCGGATGCGAAAGCCGGTAATTGCAGCTCCGATTTCATGTGCCTTAGTTGGATTGAGTCGGATGCGTTCCCAGATTTTGGCTTCGGCGAAACTACCCTGGGGATCCAGGCCAAAGGTCCCGAGTCAGAATTTCATTTCGGGCGAAACCTACTACAGACTGGAGGGCGACCGTAGTCGTATACGTTATTACAAGACCAATCATCCAAGACCCTACCAGTCCACCTTTCAGATCGAGGTGCAAGACTATTACTCAGGTGGCTCTTCGCTGTTCGGATGGCATCCACTCTGTATCATGTCCCTTCTTCCAATCTTGGCGATTGGTGGTTTTCGATACGACCTAGCAAGCAATGTGGTCCTACCATGGCCGGTGTCAATCTAGCGTTCATCTTCGCATGGCTTCTACGATTTTGCCCGGCTCGCAAACCGTACTCCATTCTGCTTGAGATATGCCTCTTTCGTGATCGCCTATCTTGGGCAACTCGACGTTCAACGACGGACAGCAAAATATATCCGCCGTTGTGAGTCACCAAGAGTGATTGCCTGTCTATTTCTTAAGAGTTATGTCCACCTGAGCACTGCACAGCAAGACAATCATGATGCCTGAGGTTCTTCAGACACGTCGCAACCGACATGTATATTCGCGAATGTGCTATTGAGCCGTCCAAGTTGCTCAAAAGGTGTTGTTATTATTAGTAATCACGCGTCCTTCTCCGAGTATCCCCGGGATTACCCCGAAGATACGAGAACATCGTACTGACTCGAGCTATGCTCGCAGTCTCTCGCGGACAGTAGAATTAGAATAATATATTGATCTAGAACGAATGTACAAGTAGTATAAAAGGTCTCTTGTCGACCGCACTAATATACATCGTCTATTCTCTACTTGTTTGCTTCTATTTGCGCTCATAATCGACAAAAGGTCGTACGCAGTTCTTTCAGCGTGATGGTCGAATTGAGAGCGCGCCACGTGTGCCAAACAGGACCAAGCAAACTCGTTGCGTTGGAGTGTTGACGGGAGTCGTTATGCGTGAAGTGTGAATGATGGTTCTCTTATATGGCACCCAGATGTCGGATCAAACAATTCTTCTCAATTTATCCAAAATCCGTACCTACAGACATGATCCAAGCCGACTTCACACATTCTTCAAGACTGACCATAGCATACTTCACGATGACACCACGGTACCGCATCCTTCCTTCAAAGACCATGCACTTCAAAGTCACAGCCTTGACCACAGTCGAGGGTCATCAAGCCACATAGAATAGGAAGGCTACATGCAAATAAAGTCAAGAAGATAGCTCAGATGAGAAGAAGGCATCACTCACAACGTCGGCCGACACACCTGCTCATATTCAGCGGACGAAGACTCAAGTGCTCTGGCAACATACCAATTTTCCCGCCAGTTGGCGCTGTGAAGTCCCAGCGCGTACTATAATAGCTGGAGGGAGGATACGAAGATCGGAAGAGGGATAATGGATGGAGACGCTGAACGCACATTTTCCCATTGACCTCCAAACCTCTTCGAAGTCGTGACCGAAACGAGCAAACTAGCAAGGTCTAATCGCCCAGTTTAGAGACAGGCATACTATTGCCGTGAAAGAAAATGAAGGAGACACACCAAAGCCATTGAGCGAAGCCAATGCAGAGCAACGGAGTTATTGGCATGAGAATAGCCTGTAGATCGTCAGTTGAAAACCCATCGCTACCCTCACAGGCATCAGGTAAGGGCTTACATCTTAATGAACCCTTATATGCGCTCCCCAGTCATGACTGCAAGTCGTAACGAAAATCGTTCTGCGTGCGGCGAGTAAAAGGTCCGGATCGACGAGAGCAGGATACAAGAAAATATGTGGGAAATATATGGACGGAGAATCGATAGCGATAGATAGAGATAGATGAGAGCGAGATGGGGGAAAGTCGACCCCTGCTTGAGCTCTTTATATACTTGACGAGCAGAAGCATTCGGGAAGACCGGAACGGAGAGAACGGGAAGGACGAAGAGATGTGGGAGAGGGATCGAAGTTATTTTTCGGAACGGCGGTCTTGGCGTCGAAGACTTAGGGCACGATCTGAGATTGGGGATCGACAGAACGGAAGGATGCGGAAGTAAGTGCGAAGTGAATGAATGCCATGGAAGTCCTTCCGAAGATCGCGGATCGAGACGCCGTCGAGATCTGACATGCTCTGACAGGTGGTCGATCTGTCCGATATAGCTGATGCGGGATCAAGTGATCCCCCTTGTTCCTCTTCTCCAAGAAGCTCTCGCGCTCAAAAGGTAGTTTCGATATCACCCGGCCATCTAGATCATTCCCCGACGACAGATTTCGAACAATAAATTCTGTATTTTCTATCCAATAACTAACTACATATACTCAAAACATTCGCTCTCTCGAAATACGAACAAAGGAACATGCGCTCCTCCGTGCCTTGCAGGGACAGCCTGATCTAAGAAACGGGATCGACACTCTAGGGACAGGAAACAGCGACAGCATGGACCGACAACTGCTTACTGGGACGGAGCGGTTGATGAGACGACATGAGATAGGGAGGCACATATATGGACTCACCTCGACCATTTGAAACCGGCTTACCCTCTCCGTCGGGAAGTGCTGATACAGCCCTCGCTCACCGTTACACACGAATCCTCTGGTAACATATGAACATGGGCGGAGGAAAAAAGATATAATTGACGCACCGGAAAGATGCCAACAAGCCTTGATGTGAGTTCAACATCACAAGTGACAGTCACAAGATACTGAGTGCATGAGAAAGGTTAGTGGGATTGATGGTATACTAAGCGGAGCAAAATGGGACGTACCATGCCCTGGGATATTCGCTCGGACTCCACGATAGGCCAACTGAGTCGAGTGGACCGAAATCATCGATATCCGGCGAAGAGCGCATACACGACAGCCGCAGGCAGTCGCACGCATTATGATGCATCTCATCTAGAAACCATGTCATGAGTCAACATTTGAGAACTGCAATTCGGAAGCACTGGGACGTACAACAATGACAACAATCGTAAACGCCGCTGGTACTATGCCAGAGTATTGAGCCATCCCAGGCAAGGCTATCAGATGGAATGATGAGCCAATAGCCTAAAGGTTCAAGACTATGGATCATGGCGTTGATGGGCGCAAAGTGATGAAGATGGAAGGACTGCAAAAGGAGATGCTCATATGTGTGAGGGATAACCAAGAAGGCAGACGTAGATGGGGGTGAGATGGGGATTTTCGATGCAGATGGGCTCTCTTTATACCACAGCTTAACGGGCTTTGCAATTCGTCCGATCAGATCCCGAACATCGAAGGCATGGAATGAGTTGGAAGAGATGTCGGGAGGAAAAGCTTGGCGTAGCGATTGACAGTTTCACGATCGCAGCCGTGATCAGAAGTCTTCAAAACAAGAGGGATCTTCAAGAAGTCTACTGAAGAGATTCAGAAATCGGACCGGAGACGTTCTGTCATCCCGAGAGGATCGGGTTTGTAGATTCGAAGAGAGACAGCTTGAGCGCCGATCGATCGACAGTTCCGAAAGAAGCACAGCGGGAGAGATTTGAGAGCGTCCCATGACAGATCGGAAGCAGGAATGAATACAATCAATCACGCAGGACCTCTCAACTTCGACTTCGGCTTCAAGCTTTATCCGAGTTGTTGCTGAGTTTCTGGTGGGTAATTATAAGCCAACACCCCAGCAAGAAATCGAATTCATCAAACTAGACGAACCAGGATCCTACTCCGATGTTGTATCAGAATGTTGACGAGTCGATGAATCTCGTAGAGGATTGAAGATTTGAGCGAAGGTTGACACCAAAGCATCAGGAAACGCGCAAAATTGCAATCACGCGTGGACGGGTTTGGACGGGTTTGAGCGTATTTGAGCCCGCCAAGCGAGGGACTTGGCCATTTTCCGCGACGCGTCTTGCTCTCCCTCCTCATAGCGCTGGCTTTCAAGCCTGTGACTGGGTGTGACATGTTCGTCTTCAACCGCCACGTCAACGTTATTCAAGGCTCAAGGCTCAAGGCCGCCGACACTGTCAGCCCTCAAGAGCGTGTGAATGCTATAATGAAGTCTTTTCTACTCGCAAGCTCACCCGTACTCTCGACCCAATCCTCCGACTCGCCTTCGATTTATCACTATCTTTTCGTTCGGTCAATTGATTGTCGATTCATGGGCAAGGTGTCAGCGGTATGCCATCTTCAGTTGCATCTGTGAATCCTCGCATTGACATGGTGTATCTTATACTCTTAGCTGGATTGAAGCTGCCCGCAATCTACTCGTGAAAAGCATACGTAAGTCATGTTTCATTCTGTCTTTTCTTCAACTTCACTTTTCGCAGGCAATCATCCAGTTCTGGAGCGCGCTGATTCTAGAGATTCCGCTTCAAGATCAGTAGCGATGTTGACGAGAGGTTGAACCTGATTCAATGTAAGTCAGGCAACGTTTCTAGGCTCCATGTCATTTTCTGATATGATCGCGCAGGATTCTCTCGCAAAATACTGTCACATCGATCTTGAACATCAAACCGCCCATTAGCAAGAACGTCGGTGTTTCCGTCAACGCGCAAGGGAACAGACGAGGGATGAAAGTGAGCTTCTTCTCGAAATGTGTTATTGCGGGTTCCTGTAGTAAGTCACTGGCCAAATAGTAGTATTACGAGCTGGATTTATATCTACTCTAGTTTCGTTTAATTGGTTGTACTAGTGTTGTATTCCATAGATGACAATATATGTGTATTGGTTTTATTCTATAATTTTCTGACTATCTGTCTGAGCGCAATCGTGGACGAATGAGCCTGATCTAGGCTGCCAGACCCATTTACAGAGCCTGTCACGCTCTCTCCGTGGTCGAGCGTGATTCTGACTACCCCCTCCATCGAGCGTGGATGCGCCAAGGGATGCGCTTGAGCGGCCGTGATTGACCTCGATCGGCGTTTTGCGGGTTTCCTGATGAACATGACCAAAGCCGAGAAACTCACCGAAAATAATCAACTTGAAACTCCGCCTCATCCTCGCCGCCGCCGTCCTCGAAGCCATGTCCTCTTGTCTACTTCTTGTATGATTTCTCTCGTCATATTCTCAGTGATGCCAAGCTATGCCGTGAAGCCTCGCCATGGATATTAAGGTAAGTGAGACGCGTCAGTAAAAATTGAGTAGTGGACTAATGATTCCGCCATTCAAGGTTTCAATGGCTTCTCAGTGCTGCTTCAGTTGTTTGCTAGCTTCGCCCTTGCGATCTGGTTCTTTTCTCTCCAATTATCATGTGGGAGACTCTGCTACATGTGTGTATATCCCTCCGAGTCATTGATGTAAGCACGTTGGTGCTAAAGGGAATATTTGATAGGGTGTCTGCTGCTATCTGGATATTGTCTAGATCGTGGCGGGTCAATCAACCAAGTCTCAAAGTGCTTCGGAGCGGACGAGAAACTCCAAGGAAAGGCCGTCATTCGTTAGACGAGGACCGGTGAGTCTTGGACTCGCGTGGTACGGCAGAACCGGTTTTCTGACTCACGGCAGACTCAAAACATATATCCTGCGACTAATTCGGGTCATTTGTTGCCTTTCATATGCGGCGTCACCCTCATCCGTGAGTCCCCTAGTCTCCCAGCTCTCGCTTCCTCATCGCTCGCCGAATAGAAATGCCGACCTGTTCTTCGTAGTCGTCCTCTCCAAGATAGAAACCCCATTCGCACGCTCCTCATCATACGCTCGTCAATCTGTTTTGCTGATCTTCCCTTGCTCCCAGCGTCCACGTGCCTTGCTTACGAAACCGAATCTCCATACGACTGAAACCGGATGCCAAGCTCGCTGCTCCAAAAGCAGTCTGTTGCGATTCGCTCACAAGAATATCAACGTTGACAAGACTTCTCTCTCGAACCTACACTACAACTTCGAAGGAGTAGTCAATCATCCACCAATGCACCGTCACGTTCTTATGTCGATGAGACTTGCTCCGTCCCTCCGTCAAATATCCACGAAGACGATTGCCATGATACTCTAATGCAATTACGTGGCCTTTCTGTAAAGAAGATCAAAGCACCAGAAGAGCACGAATGAGCGGCCCCTACCGCCTGGTCTAGTCTAGCAAGATCCACTAGCTATGCAAGTCCCAGCGAAAGGAACGCGTTCAGCAAGGAAATAATATTGCTTGAAGACTCTTCCGACAAGTTCCAATCAATATATCTTCAATATGTTGTGCCGTCTGAGTCGATTGATGTAGTCTACGCAGTGTTACGTATGTCTCGAGAAAATCTTCGTGAACAGAAGGCATGTGCCGATTCGGGTGCGGATAATGCGTGTTGGTCCAGTGAAGAGTTGGTTCCAAGTCTTTGAGAGGAACGACTGAAGTGAGGAGGGCAGTTTGATGTCAATGGATTTGTTGGGGCTCCCATAGGTAGCCACGTGTGCCAAACACAGCCAAGCGAATTCTTTGCAACAGAGTGTTGATTGGGAGACGTCGTATAGTTAGCAAGCGAGAGCAAACCTTAGCTGAGACCCAGATTTCGAAACAAACATATACTATTGTGTTATCCAAGCTCTGTATATACAAAGATCTTGGCGATAATGCCAAACACTGCTTCTGGATAACAGGATCACACTTTTGTACTCAACCTGGCGACGGCCACCTGCCTCTAAAATCCGTTGCAGCGACAGACCTCCTACCTCACACCATTGAACTTTAAAAGCTGACAATGATAAACCTCACTGACTTCAGGCCAGCGCATCGAATCTGAGAGAAGGGATCACTTACAACCCGGGTTCGACACATCTGTTTGAGTTCCAAGTAAGCATTTGGAAATTCCAACGTTCTCACCACATACCGCGGAAGTCGTCTCTCGACTTATGGTCCAGGAATTGCAGGGCATTTCCAAACCGCACTGGACAGAAATAATGTACGAGGATCAGAATAGGCATGATAGATGGAAGACACCGAACTTACTTCGTTCAACTGAGAATGTCAGCCACAGATGTGACCGATTAATCCAAGTCGACCACATCTAATTTCAAATATCAAAGACGGGAACATTCTAACAATCTGGAAATAAAGCAGCGTACCTTGTCAATCGAACAAAGCCAGTGGTGAAGCAGGGATAGCGATGCTGACGAATAGCCTTGAAACGTTGTCGGTTTAAAATTAGTTATTTACTGGAGGGTAGAGATCTCAGGAATGCGCTTACACATGAGCGATGGCCCATCCATTTTGCCAGACCATCAGCTGCGTCGGACCGCAGTGATGTCGCTCGGTCATCAGAAGGCGGGACGACACCGGGGTCGAGGGTAGAAGGGAATGTGGGGCGGATAGATGGACGTGTGTTCAAGCTGGGGTAGATCGAAACAGATAAGAGAGAGATGGGGAAATGAGACCTGTGTCTGAGCTCTTTATATACTCCCCCAGGATAGAAGCATTCGGAAAGACCGGAGAGAACGGAACGATCGAAGGGAGGGATCGAGGTGATTCTCGGAGCGGAGGACTTGGCATGAGGATCTTTGGGTAGATTTGAGATTGGGGCTCAACAGGACGGAAGGAAGCGGAAGCAAACGCGGATGTGTGCCATGGAAGTCCTTCCGAAGATCTCGGATCGAGAAGTTTCGAGATCTGACCTGCTGTCAATCGGTCCAATTCGGCGTCTCCATGAACCAAAGATTGTCGAAACTCTCCGACGAAGCCATTCACGTTCCGAGAAGAGTCACTTCAAATTCCGTCGTCATCTAGCTCATTCGCGGACAGCATATTGGAACAAAAAATTCTGTATATAGTATCCAATAAGAACATACATAGACTCGAAATCCAGATCCGACGGAACGCTCATCATGAGAACATTTGCACCGCAATCCTCGTTCGACCTGGATACGCCCGTTCGACCTGAAGACACACAATACTTCGTCCCAGAGAGTTCTACAAGAATTGCAAAGAAGGGCCTTGGGGTACGAAAGTAGCCCACAGTCCAAGCGACAAGGAAAATTCATAAGGACGGAAAGGTATGGTCTGTGAGCGAGCGGTTAATTAATCGATAGGTATCAACACGGCGCATATATGGACTTACGGCGCACCAGCTGATGCCCAGATACCTTCTTCATGAGCGATGCTAGATCAGGGAACCGCCTTCCACGACACTCGATCTCTGTTGAACCGTATCAGTATACCTTAGGAAGGAAAAAGGGTGGACATACCAGGGTGACCATCGAAGCATCGGTGAATGAAATGCGATCACAACGAGAGACACCGGTCTGAATTCAGACCAAACTGTCAGCAATGCTTCATGGACAGAAGTAAAAGACAAATATGCATACATCGATGTTGCGAGTTTCTTCCACAGCTCGAACCCAAGACGGACTGACAGTGTTGACATGAAGTGAGTTGAGATACGATCAACGGCACGTATACAACGGTGAGAGGAAGGGGTGGGTATAAAGTGAGGACATAGCACAAAACTATCTGACATTAACAGTGAACATGGTAGCATAGGAGGCGCGAAGGACTGGGACATACGGCGTCCCTCATGACTCTAGCTGCTAGTAAGAGAAAGCGAGGTCGACATCATCTTCCAGGACAGGTGTTCAAGAGCGCTTAATGATCGAAGCCACAAAAACTCCCAGCTCATGCAGCTTGAGCATGGAAAGGACCAACGAAAGGCAGTGGAAAAAATGAGCGAGAGCACTTCAAGAAGGAGGACGTAGATGGGGAAGAGATGAGGAGCATCGATGCAGTTCGTCTCCTTATATACTCCGATTTCACGAGCTTTTGAGATCGGTTCCCGAACGTCGAAGACAAGGAAGGACTCGGACGAGATGTCGAGATGAAGCGCTTGGCAGTGCGATCGACAGCTTTCCGATCGTGGCCACTGTGAATGAAGAGGAGGGCTTCGGAGGATGGTGCACATGGCTGACAAGTCTTCTGAGGAGGTGCAGAGGCGCCGGAGAAATTCTGTCTTGCGGGAGAATCGGAGATCGTCGTCAGATCGAGAACGGGAAGTCCAAGACAGGCAGCTTGATCATCGATCACTCGATCGATCGGAGAGGACTCCGAGCGCCAAAGATATCGGAACGTTTCGAGATCTATAGGGAGCAGAAACGAGTGTGATGGAAGATACTTGATCCGCTACTCCGAGTAGCGCTCCAGTGTTTTGAAGTGAGAGAGGTTGCCGCCAAGTCCGGATCGAAGAGTTGCAAGGCAATATTCTCTCTGAAAAGAAGAACCGCCATGTAAGTGAGACTCTACGATGTTCTTGAGAGTTGAACTGCAGCTCTTGGCGAACCGGTCAATATCGCAACAAATTGAAGAATGAGCAACAAGAAAGCACCAAACACGACCAAAGCTTCGGTAAAAACTGCAGGCAACATTCGATTTTGAACTCCGCCTCCGCCTCATCCTCATCGTCGCTGCCGTTCTCGAAACCATGGCGTGTCCATGTGTGCTCGTCGCGCTCTTTGTTCTGCCACGTCCTTGGATGCTCTTTAAGATGCATTGATCCCTCTCAATGGTGTCAATGGTGAGTTAGACGCGTTCATAAGTGTTTAAAAATTGGCGTGTCCTAACGACATCCGTCCGTCCAGTTTTCTCATGACCTCGCCTGACCATCTGGGTCATTGTCCTCCGAAGGTCTCTTTTAGTCATCTTCTATATGTATGTCACGCGTTATCTGGCATGATTGGCTGGATAGGGCCTTGACGCGAGCTTTTTAGTTAGATCTTACGACACCGTCTGGCTGTTCAATTGGATGTTACGATGCCAAATTCTTCAGAATCGTCGACTAGATCTCATGGACTGTGTTTAACGAACGAGCTTATGATGGAGCAGCCATACTTCCCACCCTCGATTCTGTCAGTCTTTCTTGTTTTCATCACTGCGAAGCAGCTTTTCTTATTTATGGCAAGGCCACCGCATTGCCGCTTCCCGTAAGGAATGTCCAGAATTACCCTCGTTGGTGAGTATACTACTCTCCCAAAGTTCTCCGTCTCATTCCTTCAAGCTGCCGGCCAAGAGGTTGCGAGGTAGCCGTCCTCGCCCCACCGGATAAGCGCTATTTGTACGTTCCTCCTCCTCCTCCTCAGCTCTTATTCTTCCATTGACACACTCTCATCTCAGTGTCTATGTTCCTTCGCTTCATCGGTCACTTCTCATACTATTAAAGACAGAATCGTATGTCAAGAGCCATCGCCCCCGCCTCGCTCACACCATCGCAATCCATGGATTCTTCCTTTCTCACGTACCCGCAAATCCACCGCGAAGATACCTTGCAACAGCTACATACCACGATCCTCGAATCCCTCACTCAAGTTTATTCTCTTTGACTAAGGCAAAAGTCTCGTTGCATCTCCATATGACACAAGGTCCTGTTTCTGCTCTTGAAAGCTCTACATCCGATTAGATGAGAGGTTCCTTCGATCGTGTGACAATTCCAAGACCGCGTTTCCTCGCCGTATGCGATAATCCACGACCTGATGTCCCAGAGAGAGGAGCAAACAAAGCCAAGCAAACTCAGCGAAGTCGATTTGTTGACTGGAATGTCTATTGATTCTTTTCTGTTGGGGAGCCAGACAGTCGAACAAAACATTGTTTATTATCATATCCAAGATCGACTTATACAAGACTCAAGCAGCAGGGCGATCAACACTCTCAACTCTCGAACCAATATACAGCCCCTCTACATTCAACCTGAACATGCTTGTTCTCCGATCGGACATATAAATGCGGAGAGATGCCGTATACGCTGGACCTGATCGTCAATAAATAGTGGCACGATGCTAGGATATTTGAATCAATGATTGAATTACGAGAGCGGGATTACTCACTGCACACAGTCCCGCGCATACCACGACGGTATCGATAGCGTTCCTCTGCAAGCGGCATTACATGCTCATAAGCGCTTCCTGGAGTGTTTCCTCCCAAGTGCTGTAGACCATGTTGCTAGATGGTTGAGCGTCGATCAGGCATTCAGAAATATAGTGTGGAAATAATGACATACCTCGTGCGACTGCGAAAGGATACGAAATCGCGGAACTTATAATCATCCCGCGCTACATGTATATGCTATCTTCGCCATGAGTAATCTTATTTCCACGGGCCAAAAAGCCAAAACGACGTACCTTTCTTGAAAAGCGAACTGAATCCAGAGTCCAGTATCTGAGGGGTTCCAGCAGTCTTAAAAAGAGGAACTTCAGAAATCGCATGGCAAATAGAGGGATCAAACCGGACTTACCTAGGGCAGCGGCAGAACGAGCCCCCAAGGATAGAGCATGTCACCCGTCAATTCATTCACCCCAGTAGTGCCAGATGTAACACGTGATGAATGGGGGGCATATCTATAGTCGACCGAGAGAGGAGAGGATAGAGGGGAATAGATGGGCAAGAAGTGTATGAACGATAGATTGAGAAATATCAGAGTGAGATGGGGGAATTCGCCCTCTGCTTGCACTCCTTATATACCCCCAACAGAGAAGCATTCGGAAAGACCGGGAAGGACGGGGCGATTGAGGGGAGGGGTCAAGATTGTTTTCGGAACGGAGGTCTTGGCGCTGGGATCTGTGAGCGGGATCTGAGATCGGGACGGAGAGAACGGGGAGACGCGGAAGCAAAAAGTATACATGCCATGGAGTTCTTCCGCAGATCTCGGAGGAAGGTTTTACGATCTAACTGACTGTCGATCGATCGGGTTCGGCGTATCCGCGATCCGTCGATCCCCTTGACAATGTTTTGTAGTAAAGTCTCTCGGAAACATGAAGTAGTTCCGTTCTCAGCGACCTAATTCATCGGCCGACCTGTGCCTTTCGATCAAAAATGTCTGTATATTGTATCCAAACACTGACTACATAGACTCAAAGATTAATTACCTCAGCATGCAGCACACGAGGACAGGGACACCGCCGTTCTCTTGTTAGCGAGATCCGGAATCCAGGACGAGCGGCTATATAATCTCTATTCTAGACAGCCTTACGTCCAACAAGTAAATCCTCACCCCAAGCGATGACCATTGGCCAGATCAGGTACGGATTGTTTCGATCTGCAAGCGAATAGTCAATCAGCTGGGATGGTCAGAAAGGCGCATATATGGACTTACGACACTCTTCTGCCACACGATAACATGTGCTGTCGAAGCTTGTAGTTCCAGGGCTCGGCCTCAGCTCTGCGCTATCTCACTGGAAAATGTCAATATGTATATGGAAAGAAAGAAAGAAATATGGTCAACGCACCGGAGAAATGGATACACGCTCCCTGGCGATGAAAGCAGAGCGATATATGATCGTCGGATTCTGAGAGTGTTTTTATCGTCGGCGGGAGTTGTGGCTTATGAAGCAGATAGAGTGTACTCACGCCACTTCGACTTCCCGGGGGTAACCCGAAACAGACCGATTTAGTCGATGGGGTCGAAATCTTCCGAATTCGGCTCAAACCGACTATACGGCGGCATCAAAAAGCAGAAGCCGATAGGAAGAATCCAGCTATTGTATTCGCATGATGAGTATAGGCATGACAACTGGAATAGCGACGCTCAGGACGTACTTGAAACGCAACGACCACATCTTCTGCGAGCAAAAGATCAACGGAGGAGAGCGTTTAGATGACGGAATCGCTAGGGGCACGCCTTCGCGTCCGTGGAGGAGCTGGCAAATTACATCGTGGTGGCGTTGGAACTTTCAATGGTATATCGTAGGAACCGACTCTCGAGGAGCGTAAATGACTGAGCGATATTCAAGAAGGGCGAAGTAGATGGGGGAGAGATGAAGATATTTGATGCAACTCGTCGCTTATTATACTCCGGCTTCACTAGGTCGACAATGTGTCCGGCACAAAAGATCCCGACGATCGAAGAAGTGGAACGATTCGGAGGAGAGACCGGGACAAAAGGCTTGGCGATGCGATTGACAGTTCCACTCTCGTAGCGCTGAACGATCTACAAGAGGTTGACAGAACAAGGGGGAACTGAAAGAAGCTCTCTGAGGAGATTCAGAGTTCGGACCGGAGAAGTTGTGTCATTCCGGGAGGATCGGCGTTTCAAAATGGAAGGCAGACTGTTGAATGTCGATCGATCGATGAGTCCGAAGATCTTTAGCGGAAGAGATCTCGACACACGTGCGGAACTATCAGAGATGAGACCGAATCGAATTCACAAGTCAATTCAACTGCCCCAAGCGGGGCCAAGCGTCATCCGTGCCCAACTGTTGCTTCCGGAGTCGTTGGTATAATTCCGAGCCAAAGGTCGCGCGTATTATAGAACACAAGTATTGCCTGAAGATGATTAGCAACAAATTGTCTTGAGCGAAATTGAGGATTGAGAAGGGTAAAGAGCCAAACACGACCAAACCTCAGAAATTGGGCGAAATATTCGGCTTCAAACTCCGCCTCATCCTTGCCGACACCGCTATCCTCGCAGCATGTCGTGTCCTTGTCTACATTCCGCGTCGTTCATTTGGTCAAAGTGTCCACGAGGTGGCAAGCTATCTGAAGCCTTGAATTTTATGCCCCGATAAGTAAAAGGCGTACGAGAAGTTTTTACGACAAAGCTCTCCACCCTGCGATGTACCTCCTTCGGAGCTCTTGCCTTGATCTACCGTCCTGTCATCTCGCTCTCTGTGATCTCTATGCGTACACGCATCTTTATGGACTTCTGCATTCGGTAGCCTTTCACGCACGCGTCATCTCTTCATCTGGGGTTCGGTGAGTCGTTGCATTTTCAACTGCTGCACATTCGCGTTTCTCAACCACATCAGCTCGTCCGTGCTTTTATAGCTTGCTACTCGTCCACCCCTTGATTGATAGGTATCTGCGGAAACAGTATCATGGGTGCGTATCGTCATTATTGCCGTATACGAATTAAGAGCCAATGCAATAACAGAGCCTCGGCGCTGACTCTTCTCCTCGGACCGTCTCCATCGCACGTGTGTTCCCCTCGAAGGCTTTTGCATGCGTCCAACGATGCACCGTCCTCGACAAGCCATTTTCTTTCCAGCCAGCGCTCTCCTCGAGATCACTTATAGCCAAAATCCCGGTCGCAGTGCATCGTTCAATTCAAGACGGACCCCGGATAAACTTTTTTCACGAACAGTGAGTGCAACAGTCGTTCTCGTTGATATCTTGAGTCACCTACTGGATGCTGTCACCGTCTTCGTGTGCTCAGAGTCTGTCTTCAATCATACCCATCAATCAACAACGTAAAATTACCTATTGATACGACAAAACAATATGGAACCCCTTGAATCAATATGAAAGGCTACCTTTTGTCTTGTACATTCAGAGGGAGAGCGGCTTGCGCATACTACTCACAGAAAGACTTCTTTCCATGCCACGTCGAATAAAAATTGGTTTATTATCCTATCCAATATCTGCTTATACAAGACGTCTTCGGGTCAACTCGACACGTCTCCATGTCAAACAAGCGTATAATCCCTGCCACTACTCAAAAATCGCGCTCGTTCCGACACCGACTATACAAGTGAGGGCTGTAACTCGCTCGCTACTCATTGGAACCGAAAAAAATACAAGCTTCCAAGTATATTCAGCAACGCTCAATAAATTTTGAAATGCTGAAAGAGCGAGATCACTTACAAGTTGTATCTGTTCCAACCAATACTTCAGGTTGTCCGTCAATCAAGGACCTCACAGTCGGGGAACACGACACGATAATACTCACATTCAAACACTCTCACAGCGGGATTCTTCTACGACACCGCGAACCTCACTAACGCGGACGACAACAATCAGCAGCTGAGAATCAGTCCAATTCTGAACGGAACACACCCTGTGGATCAACGATGTCTTCGAGACGCATTATGGTGGGAAGTTGGTAGGAAGCCGTCTTCGGGTCGTTGACGCCTTCCTGATTTTCGCATCAGCAACTCGTCGAGTCTTCACTTGCCAGCGACAAAGGAAACGAATTCGACGCACCTGTGTGAAAGAACTATCATAGCTCCCTGTGGAATTGGTGGCGGTTGTAGCACTAAGTGTTCCGCGTGATCGATGACTTTCAAACTACAAAATGTTCGGTCTCAGGGACAAGATGAAAAGATAGTCAATGAAATTTGACATACTCATCGGGGCTCGACATCGTCCAGCACTGGTCCAATCAGAGTAATGGAGGAAGATATAAGTTCTTAAGGAGGAGCCTCAGGGCGTAGCGTCCGCAAGAAAGGGAGGGTAGAGGTGGGCATAGTGAGTGGCCGTGAGATGAATGATGACCTAGATGGGGGTAGATTCAAACGAGATGGGGAAAAGTCATCGTTTACTCGCTCCCTTTATACTCCCCAACGCACGCCAAAGAGAAAAGCATCCGGAAGATCAGATCGAGTTGCTCGATCGACGGAACGCCCGAGGAGGGGATCGAATGTTGCGCTCGGAGTGGAGTTCTTGGCATCATGATCTACATGTTGGATCTGAGATCGGGATGGAGGGCACGGGAGGGAACGGAAGCACCTGTACAAATAGAAAGCCTTCCGATGATCGCGGTTCTTGACACGCGATCGCTCCGCCCGATTCATGCACTCCACAACCCAGCCTTTCCACTTCTCAATATTTTGAATCGATTCACTCACGCCTTGAGCCACCATGAAATTCAAGTTCAATATCGGGCATCTGATTCATCGGCTGCCGGCATATTTCGACCAAACAATTCCTTTTATTGTATCCAATAACTAAACATATAGACTCACGCATACAGCGACGCTCTACACCAGACCAGAAAGCCCTATCACTTGATCCGCTCTCCTCCCCACCTAGCGCTTCCCACTACTCGCGTACCCCGTTCCTCGATTGAGATGATAGTCGGCGGTAGGCAAGATGGGATCGCACTCCGATCGCGGTGCTCCACAATGCGTACATGCACCAAACTAGATTTGATTTCAAGGAGCCTCCCTCTACGAGTGAGCTTACAGTCAGATGACGTGAATCTAAAGGGCATATATGAGTACTTACGCCATGCCTCTACTGGATAGACACTTTCCTGATCAGCATATACGTATCCACGACATGATCAACAGTTTGAGTACGGAGTACTGTGCAATATTAATGAGAGTGTAAAAAACAATAAAAGCCATCGACATACGAGGTCAAGGCGTGACGCGACGGCATTGACGGCGCCGGAGGGTTCGATACTGCATAAGTTCTTGGCGTCAGCGGGATTTATGGTTTAAAGAACGAGGTAGACTATACGTACCCCGGTCTCGATTTCGATGCTTGGCAAGGTGGACTGGCTATATCAATTGCTTGCCAGTCAAGCAGATTCAGTTGGATGGATGAGCGACGATACGGCGGCATTGCAAGCACTCCCAACCAAGAGCCCAGACCGCTATCGTAGTCCATGCTGAGTATACGTCTGACGACTGGAATAGGGAAGACCTGAGACTTACGAATGTTATAATGCCGTGCGAGCCTAGACTTTCAACAGAAGAGCGGCGAAGCCTTCAAGTGACGATGACGTAGAGTCCCCTTCACGAAGAGTAGCGGAGACAAAGAACTTGCATCGTTGTGGTGGTGGGATTACGCTGAAGACGAGAGTAAGAACGCCTGAAGAGACTGAGCAAATAAGGGAGGAATATCCAAGAAGGTAAACGTAGATGGGAAACAGATGGAGATTTCCCTTGAAAGTCTCCTGTATTTATACTCCAGCTTCACGACCCGGACGATCTCTCCAACCGAAGCCTTCCAAATATCAAAGAAGGGTAAACGACTCGGAGAAGAGAAAGAGCTTGGCAGCCGATCGACGGCTCTACGATCGTGGCCCGTTCGATGAAGAGGAAGGCTTCGGATGATGAAGAGTCCATCGGGGTCAAGAACGTTTTCCCAGGAGAGTCAGAGCTCCGGCAGTAGAAGTCCTGTCATTCCGCGACGATCGGGGATCTGGAGTCGAAGATAGACAACTCCAATGTGATCGACGATCGATCGACAGATCGATCTGTATGACAGAGTCTCCCGCACCATAGAAGATCTCAAAACATACGAAAATTCATCCGGAATGAAGATCGATAGCCCCACACTTTCCGAATTCAACAATTTCAAGCTTCAAGCTTCATCCGAGTTCTTGCCAAGAAATCGCTGACGAGTGACGTGCACCGTGCGGCCCATGATCATCTGGAGAATCGTGGCGAAAGGAGGATGCTTCAGGAATATTTTGAGATAATTGAGTGTCGATTCTGGGAAGCCAGCGAATATCGCAAAGAATTGAAGAATGGACAAGAGGTCAGCACCAAACACGACCAAAGCTTAGAAACGCAACGAAATAATCGAGTTCAAACTCCGCCACATCCTCGCCATCTCAGCCGTTCTCGACGACACGTCGTACTCTGGTCTAATCGACGCGGCATTGCTTTCAATACAGTTCAATACAGTGCCAACGGCGTATTATGATGCTCGGAACCACGAAACAGACTGTCAAAATGAGTAAGACGCGTTCATCCTGCCAGTCAGTCGAGTCGTATAATTACGTCGCAATCTGCTCTTCCAGTTTTGTGGTAGCCTCCCCCTTAAGACATGGCTCTGGTCGACGGGTGTACGTCTATGTGATCTTGTCCCAGGTCCGTCTCGGTCTGTGGAATTTTATGCGCACAGTGATGCTGACGGGGTTGTTAGACGCGTTGGATCGGCTGCCGTCAGGGCGCTCTGTCGAACGTGACGAACGTGGACTTAGCAGGATGACCAGGCAGATCTGCTAGAGCTCCGTAGACGTGGAGCCCGTCCGTGTAAATTCTGACATTCTCAAATGTGAACCGGTTAGTCAGAATCTCCTGGGCTGAAGCGAATTGGGTCCTCATTCGTGGCAGGATCACCCCATCCCCTGAAAAGCATACACTGGCAAGACACTCGCCGCGTTTCGTATACGGGCCCCCCTCATCAGTAAGCCTCTTCATCTTCCGGCGTTTGATGTCATCTATCACAGACGGGATCCGTTGTTCGCTTAGTCTCCTCGCTTCATGAGCTATAATGCGTCAATGGTACGTTCCTCACTATACTCACTTCATGTTCTTCCGCTTGTCTACTGTCCCTCTCAGTGTCCACCTGTTACCCCTCTGTGCTCGACTTTCCTTTCGACTAGAACCGCCCGATCTCAAACTCCAGAGACAGCCACCTTCGATTTGCTCATTCGATTTCAGCACCGAAGATGCTTCCATCACGAAGCGCCACCGCAACCACCGAGACATACACCACAATCCATTAGCACAGCGTCCCGAACTCGTCATGATCAGACTCCCTCTTCTCTTCGAGAGCTTCCCACGAAGACGAATGCTACGGTCAACTGGAGCATCGATACGAACCTTCTGTGAAGATGCTCAAATTTTCGAAGACAACGAACGGGCTCCTTCTGCGATATTGCCATACAAGTCACTCAAGAAGCTCAAGTCTGCGCGTTGGATCAGTGACTGAAGTCCGAGTTTCGCATGCGTGAACGCAATTTACTCTGAAATGCTATCTTGGTCTTACTATCTTGACGACCGGCGGTGGATACTGCAAGATTTACGACTGTGACCACGGAGTAAACTAGAGCGCTGTGAATGAGAGAGCGAACGCGCGTGCAAGTCTGAATAATGTCCTTCGAACATAATTGCTTATTTGACTGGGAAAACAATTTCTCTCAGTGCCGCAGCGCTGAAGTCTCTATTTGGCTACTATGAAACTTGAATTTTGGGGGATTGCGAAACAAGCTGAAGCAAGTTCTCTGTACGAGCTGTGTCGAGTTGGATGTGCACCTCGCTTCTCGGCTTATTGGTAGGACCGAGACGTCGAATAACATTTGTGTATTATAAAAATCAATGTCTACATATACAATAGGTTACGAAGCAAGAATACAAAGCCACCACTCTCGTCTGACTCCAAAGGACAATTTCCCCTTCAAAGTCGCACTCTTCCTTTGATGGAGTACCAAGATACCGAGGGGGAATCTTACCCGTCCCTCTCCGTACGAACCAGCATACTCAGTCTAAGTCGATTATTTAATAATTAGCAACAAAGATATTGCCCGAGGATATAATCACTTACTGCTTAGATTCAACACAGCTGTTCTCCAAGCTTGTCAGTCGGGATTCTCGAGATCGCGTATCATCAGAACTGAAACGTACTCAAAACGCTAACGCCGAACTCATGCTTCTTGATTCTCGCCATGGTCCCAGTCGAGACTGATGATAAGAGGTCGACGCTCGGGGATGAGAAATGATAATGAGAGTGAAAGAATGGACGCACATTGTTTGACTCGCCTCGGCTCAGGCTCTGGGACCGACGTCCTCTGTGAACCCATCCCTGGTTTCATCGTCAGCACTACGAATCCGTCATCGACAAACCAAACAAAAAGGACTTACAGGACATCATGACTGAAGAAAGTACGATGCGTTGAACGACGCGGCTGAGGAAAAATCTCGAGGACATTAGTTCATAGACGTTCATATTGACACAACGCAAGATGAGGCATACCTGAGAGAGATTGAAGATCTCCAGAACGGACCCATGACTTGCGAGCAATCACATAGAACGTCGTGCGATCGGACAGACGTAGGAGCACGTCACAGATCCGACTAGAGGACAATATGTGTGGATAGATTGAACGGACACTGCGCACCTCTAGATAGAGATAGATGGGGGTAAGATGGGGGAAACTCGACCTTTTCCCTCCTCTCTTTATACTCCCCCAAACTCAGAAGCATCCGAGAAGAACGGACCGATCTGCCCGATCTCCGGAACATCTTCATACGTCCAGGGAAGGGATCGGGAGTCGATCTCGGAGTGGGGATCTTGGCATTCAGATCTTCGCCTCGAATCTGAGATTGGGAAGGAGGAAGCGGAGGGATTCGGGTCGAAAATATGCGCATATAGACCCTTGGCGCAAGCTCGCAAAGTCTTCTTCCCGTCCGACGATCTCGGATCTCCTAGCAGATCTCGATACGAGGGGTCACCTCCGTTGATCTAGGATATAACAAAGACCTTCCAAGGCAGCTTTTTTGACGGTTCAGGCATTATTTGTCGTTCAGAATGAAAGGTGAGGTTGTGCATAGGGTTAGTAATTGGAGGCTGACAGATAGACAGTGACCTTGAAGTTGTGCTAGGGACCTGTCATTCGAGCAAAATAGTTTATATATTCTAGCCAAGGAGTCCCAAAATTACAACAATCTACCAGTGCGAAGAGACCCGAACACAGAAAAACTCTCAAATTTATTCCAGCTCACAGGGTATTTCCACGACAATTGGCAACGCTCACTCAGCCCCGCAATCTTGTCGGATACCCTTCGCGCTGGCTGAAGCATGTAGTCCATGGAGATCCTCGAGATGGAGAACTCTCAACAGCGCACTACCTATCCGGAAGCGACTTTATGACGCACCTGTCAAACTGAATCAGCCCGGACATATCACAATTCGAATCAAGACTCACCGACAAAATTCGTCTCAACAGCTCTCTAGCCAGCGCCAACACCCTTCACCACGTTCACTAGGCTCTCTCATTATTGAAAATTTTTCAAAAGACGAAGAACAGACTTACTTGACAGGATTCCGCGACTGCCAGGACGTTCGCAGTGTCATCGACTGGTCCAAGTGTCTAAGCTTTCTTGAAGACGTCTAGCTGACTGACCCTGACAGGGAAGTGAAGGGTCAGCGAGTGTAGACAATGAAACACCAAAAGAACATACTACTTCCCGGCATTCTTACTCAGGCTGACCCTTCATGTCGACTCCGATTCATCAGTTCCACGGTTTCTAGACTTGTTGGAACACTAGTTCCCCACGGGAGGGAGAGGTGATCGAGACCTAATTTAACCATCAGCCAGGCGCATATACACGGTGTAGAACAAAACGACCGACCGATGATGAAGGAATGCGGGCTCTTCTGGATAAATTTAAAGTATTGCTGACTTCTGACAGTTGTATGTGTCGATCAAAGCGTGACAACCGAAACAGCGAAGGGAACAGAGGAGGAATTTAAAGGGCAAAGAGGGAAAGAAACCAGGGGTCAAGAAGAGTTTGGGACGAAAGACAAGATGGTGCGGTTTTCATTCAAGATGATGGGCGTAGATGAAAGGTAGATGGGGATTTTCGACGGCTCTTCGCAGCCTTATATACTCCATCGCCCCGATGCATCGGATGAGCCGGAAGAGGTTGAGAGACGATCGGCTCCCCGTTGAGATTGACATCTGGACGATCGGGGACGGACTCGATCCTCGGGAGAAAATCATATTCAAGAAGCGCTGGGATATCCGTCGATCGAGAGATCTCCCGGAAGCTTCGGACGATCGAAGAAGAGGGATCCTCGATCTACGCATACCGTAAACCCACAGCGTTGCAATCGAGAAGCAATGGAATCGATCTAGCCATTGCTTCCGACGATCGAGTTGCAGTACGTCCCTGAGCTATGTTCTGACGTTCCGAAATTCGGAGGGACATCTTTCGATCAAAAAGTAGCATATATTCTATCCAAGACGTACAAATATATGTCATGAGAAGAAGCGGTTCAAAGATCACCAGATAGATTGAAACGAAACCAATGCTTCGGCGCACTACTATCTGAATGACTGGTCGTCATCAGAGTCTGATGATCTCGGAATGAGGATCTGAGATATTTGATGAGGTGGCTACGACTCACTTGTGGGATTGAAAAAACCGTCATATTGTGGTGGCCAATTTGATCGTAATATTCCGGATTTTGCGATCGGGGACCAATGGATGGATGAATGATGCTGGAACGTATAAGCAACAAAGAAGAGCAAATCCTAAATAATGCACGCACAGCACTGGGAAAGATTGGCGCATGAAGCATAGGGCCTTGAGCATAGCACACGGGGAGAGAGGGGGAGCTGGCATTTCAGTTAGGTCTTCGGGGTCCATCGCGAAGGAAGAGGAACTCACTATCCGTGTGCATAGGCTAGCGCCCGCACCTGAACTGGTGCCTATCAATAAGATATCTCTTGTTTCCAGTACATCCACCGGTACCCTGGTGGCGAGCGATCACTTGTCCTTAGATCAGTAAGGCGGAAATACACAGATAATCAAATACATTACTATGCGATGGTATGAACAAGCGAGGTCGAGATACGACATGACCACCTCGCCTGATCGTTCATTTGCGGATTGACGTCGTAAGCCTCCCCGTTCGGGGGCGAAGTATGAGGCACTCTACGAATTATCGCCTAGGACCCCTAGTCTTATGAGATGATGCGGAGGACAATGATCGGCAGAAGAGCAAGAAAGGTAGATAGAGGAGATGGGGATAGATGGAATTAGATGAAGAATCTCGAGGTGTGATGCGTCCTTTTATACAGCAGACTTCAAGTTGTCGGAAGACATGACCGGGGACAATCGCGATCGTTGGCAGAGATCGAAGAAAAACTAGAACAAGGGGAGGAGCAAACCGCGAACAATCGAAGCTGAGATTGGGGAATCCGAGAGCATCGGGACGGCGGGAAGGAGTCGGAAGCAGAAAATTCCAGCGCTCCGAATACTGATCGTAGGGTAAAGATCGAGATCTGACTGAACCGTCGATCCGAAGATTCGGGAGTATGAATGCCATTTCGAGGTGAGATCGCAGGAATTGGAAGACTCGATCGACAGCTTGTTCTTCGATCGTCGGAATAGGTCCTCTTCTTCTTCAGTTGATCGCTCGATTCAATGCGCTGAGTTCGCCAAGAGAGCCTTATGAGATCGAGCAGACACGAGATGGATGTCGAAGTCAGAGTCGTCTTGTATGGGAGAAAATCTAGTCAGCCACGTGTTCAGCACCCGTCCCTGAGCGAGAACTTGAAGAACTTTGAAAGAATGCGAGTCGCGAATCCGAAAGTACATCGCGGCACCCAATAGTGTTCTTTGATGAGCCCCTGAATATCTAGAAAATTGGCCAAGTCAAGGACGGAGAGCACAGCCAAACACGAACAAAGCTCAAAGACGGTGGGAGATTCTGGTTTCAAACTCAGCTTTCTTCTACACAACATCGTTCGATTACAAAACGCATTGATATCTACATTACTAGTAGTATTATTGAGCCTGATGCTCTGTTTTGAAGCTAGCTAGAAAATCGAAAACTCGCATCTCTCACCTCGTCAACCTGAAATCGATCGACTCAATGCACATCTTCTCCGTTTTGGATCCGACAATCTAAAGCGATCTGGAACAGAGTGCCGAATGTTATGATGAAGTGAGTTCACAGGCCATACAAAACTGTTCGCTGAGACAATTGTTCGATCACAAAATAGGATTTATTCTATCCAAGATATACATAGGTGCCACAGCACAGTCTTCCCCCACCAGATCCCTGAGAAACCAATGTAGAGTATACTAGAGGATTGCTTCGACAGCGTTATGAATGGGATTAGTGAATAGATCTGATGATTTGAGAATGAAGAAGGGCGATATAACAATGTATTTGCTACTCACTTGTGGGGGTCGGAAAGTGGTGATGCTGGGATGCTGGAAGCGGACATCCCGTTCTAAAGCTCTGTATCAGCTATCAATGGGTCGAGAAATCACGCTTGAATGAATCAGCGAGAGAGGGAAATCCAGGACGATGCACTCACAAGCCCTTGAAAGTCCAGCATATACGGAGTTTAGTATGTGAACGAGGATGCCCTAGAGTTCATTTGGAGCTGTGTAGTCGAACGCGAGAGAAAATAAACTCACTGTTTGCTAGTCGGTGCTGACGAAGCAACGACTAGGGCTCATACAGATGGAATGCTCCGCGGGCTATCTCCTGTCGCTCGCACGTCCATCACTCGGGAATATGGAAAGCCAGCACTCGAATTCAAAATCAGTAAGGCTCCATCAACAAAAGATTATGACTTACTCGCATTTACTACAGCATCACCATACACCGCTCGAGTGAATCTCCTAGATGACGCTGAGAGTATTGTGAAGTACGAAGGGCTTTGGTGATAAGTTGAGCTGGGAAATCAAGAGAAAGATTCTTCTTGGACGATGCTTCGGGACGGAGTTGACAAGAAATAACGAGAATGTAGATGATGGAGATCCGGAGAGATGGGAGGAGATGAGGGATTTCGAGTTGTCGCTGATCCTTTTATACCGCAGTCCTGATGGGCCCGGAACAATCGCGATCGTTGGGAAAAATCGAGGAATCGTGCAGTAAAGAAGGGATTGATCGGAGCGCTCGAGGTTGAGGTTCCAGAGACTGAGTTCGTGACGCTGAGGGGAAGGACTCGGAGGCAAAATATCCTAGCGCTCCGAGGATTGAATGCGAAGTACAGATCTCGATCATCATGCGAAAGGATTCGGGAGGTTGAATGGCGTTCGGGAGGGACGATCGACGGCTTGAGCCTCGATCATCGGAACGAAATTCCTCTTCTTTGTGGATCATCCGACTCAACCGGCTTTCCATCGCCAAGAGACTCTTTCAATATCCGAAGAAGACGAGACAAAAGAGAAAGTCGTCATGTACACGAGACATTCTTCAGATCGAGAGTCTGATGTGTCACCATGATTGGAGCCGTAACGAGAGCCGCCCATACGCGGTAGCTCCGAGAAAATTTAGACAGATCAGCTAAACTTGTTTCCCTAACCTATGTTATCAAATTGCGAATTTTGAGCTGTATTTGAATATCCAGAAAAATAGCAAGGAGGAGAAGAGCGCAGAGCCAAACACGACCAAAGCTTGGAAAATACGCGAGATATTCCAATTTTGAACTCCGCCTCCCTTCGACACCCCGTCGTTCTGGTCACCCCAAAACGCGCCGTGGAGGCTGTCGCTTTATCTCGATGCAGGATGAAGACTTTGAAGCGATCTATAGGTCTATCAGGAGATCTCTCGTAGGTGCAAAGCGTTTGCTGCGGCACCACTTAGCTCTGGACGCTGACGTCTGTCGGCTCCAGCCGATCTACCATTCCAAGTTCTCTCTCGATCGTAGTACAAGCCTCTAGGCCATCTTCCATACCTTGGTATGTCATCGCAAAGCCTTTACATGCGTTTGTTGTCACTGACGGAATCATTCGTTGCGACAGCGCAATTTTTTCTATGAGGCGCTTGTATCCGATCAAGCCTTCGACGGACGATGAAGGCAAGGGACGATGACCTGAATGCTATCACCACAACCATGACGCGATTGAGCTCGCCAGAGGTTCCGTTATCTGCGTTAGTATTCCTCTTGTTGCGCCGATTTGATTTTCTCATGAGCCACAGGTCGCGACGCCTTTTCCTCACGCAATGGATCAGTGGATTTTCATCAGCATTCACGAACTTCCTCTTGAGTGCGTATTTGTATTCTAATCCCGCGTGTCTCTCATGAAGTGCTGTGTAGGAAGTCAATAGTTGTAGTTGTCATTCACCCGTACGTGTCTCCAACGATTGGATCGTCCCAGTGCGCTAAGCCATAGCTTTCAACAGCATCCTTTATCCTTGCATTTTCTGCATCGTCAGTCGGCCGGCGACAATAACGTCCTCGCGCACCTCGCGCGTCTAACGTCGACTACAGCGTACCATTATTCAATGATAGCCGTCAAAATCCGGAGAAGCCTTCATTCCGTGTCGAAGCGATATCTACGTGCTCTGCCCGATCAAATAAAGTGCACTTTTACCATACGACTATAATGGTGCCATGTGAGTATTTCCCGATCTCGTCGGCGAATGCTTTCTGAGCTCTAGCGAACCACAGTGAATTCTTTTCTCGCAGGACTAGGTGTCCGAAGTGCCTCGCATTCGACTTTGCGACGAGTCTCTGAACTGGAACCACGTGGGCAATGGCACCCCCGGGTACTGTGTTTCACTAGGATGACGACAGTCATGGCCGCGGAAGGAGAAGGAGGGGTGGAAGATGACTAGCGGACATTCAGGGTTATTGTTGATGGTCAAGGTCACTATTCGTTGCGCTCCTTCCTTGCTCAGGCTAAATTGTCATTTAGTTCATGCTCTCTGTTACCTTATCTCGTGATCCTCGGGCCTACGCATCTCGCAACGTGAATAACGCAAGTCACCATGAAGACGCTTTCCATCAAGGAGGCACAGCAAGAGTATCGTGTACGAAAGCTACAGCAAACGCAGGGTGAAGGCTGATCGAAGATTGTGACCCACAAGTCGAGAGCAAGTTTCATTCTTGTCGTTCTGTGTGAATCAACCGTGTGATATCGCGCCGTCGCCCCAAGTGATCCTTGCGATGGGCGATCATCAACTGCATAATTGAAATAATGTGTGCGAAAGGCGCTTGTGTGAAGACGAAAAGCGCTCTTGGCCGAAACTAATATTTTGAGATCGCGTGGATGAGGTGCAGTCACAGAGCTGCGTATCAAGTGGTAGCCTGCAGAGTAGGAAGGGAGTCAATCTGCCGATAGTCGATTCGACACTCAATGGTCTGGAAAGGTAGTGGCTGTATGGCCGATGTTATGTTATCTCAGGAAGGCCCATGTCGATCAAAAATAATTTATTAGTCTATCCAAACTATCGTGCACTGTTCCAACAGCATTAATATCCTAGAACCCCCAAACTCATTGGCCCGAAACCTCGACTAAACGTCACCAACCCATGTCCTTTTGCATTCCGATTCAAACTCAATACGACGATCTTGATCTATTACACATATATGGGCCTGACAAGAAATTCTGACCTGTACCGTTGGATGAGAATATTGATAAGTGAGCGGGTTTGGAAAGGTAGCACTTACGAGTAGTCAGCTCCAACACTGTTGATTAAAAAGAGACATGATCATGAGTCGGTACGGTACTAAGACACAGATGAGGAACGCTGAGGAACTCACTACTTCCGAAACCTCAAGAACCGCCATCTGGACCAGCACAGGCACCCTTTGCCAGATACGACACACTAATTGAAGACACATGTCAGACAACGGTGATTTTCCGAAACGCAGATGTAGTGAATGAACTTACGACTGATGGGGACCTGTAGCATCTTCCCAGCTTCCCTTGAACGCTCCCGCATTCGCTAAGCAACATGTGTGTGTCGTCAGTAATACGTATCTTTAGACTCGAAGGCGAATGAGGCTTACGAAGAGCTTCATCTCATGTGGCGGTTGGCCGAATCAGACAGCAATTTGGGTAGGAATCAAAGTGTAGGACCTCTAGGTAACCATACTATCAGATTCACTTCATTAACTGACAAGATAAAAATCACTCTTACAAATCATAGGATGTACTTTGGCTCATGCGCATGGCCTCTCGCTATGGAGCCAGGAAATGTGGAAGTGGAATGGTTGCGAGTGTCGTGGGATGACAGTGCAACGAGAAGCAGGGCGAAGATATAGAAAGAATAAGAACAAGAATATGGTAGATGGGGATAGATGAAATAAAGATGGGGGGAAAGGACGTTCTGCGCTGCTATTTATACTCCAGCAGAGACTTAGGACCCTTCGGAACCAGTGGAGGGACTTGTCCGAAGATCGAGGAGTCGACAGATCGGAAGCCTTTCTGGAGGAAGAAGAAGTCTTGGCATTTCCGATCATCGGCCTCAGCTCCAATCCTCCTCCGAGTGACGGGAGGATTCGGACAAAAAGAACGCGCATATATGCTCCTCAGATCATCAGGAAACCGGCCTCCGGATTACGCGCGAGGTTCCGAAACCGAAAGCGCTCCGTGGTTCTATTCCCACATAGCTAAATTCCATAGCCTGCAGTAGCATTCCTGTAGCGCTACGTAACTTCTACCTGCATAAGAGGCAGGCTACAGCTCTCGCCTTCGTATATTCATCATTGAATTGACTGTAATAAATCCCCTTCCTCTCAGGCCCTTTCTTATGCGCGATCCCACCACCCAGATTGCCTCAATCACGTATCGTGTTGATTCCGTCGACATCATGGGGTCTTGACTGAGCACGGGGCATTTTGGACACGGGAAAGCGGTTCACTCTCCGAGAATTCGAACGAGATTCAGAATGTGATTGAGGAGGGAAGGTCAGCCAATTCATGATAAATTAGTGAAGAGACGTACCTCCAATCGTTGAAAATCCATTCCTTGCACCTGGCTTCCGTCCATCTCTCAGCCTCTTCCCAAGTTTTCTTCGAGACACCGTCCAGACGCGAGAAACTGCCTACTATTTCAATATCTTTTCTTTTGTATCATTTCGTCTGACGATTGGTTGTTCTATGTAGGTGCTGAACTCACTTTTTGCTGCTCTCTCTCTATCACTAGTCGCCGTCGGTATTAGCAGTATAGTCGTACCCGTGTCATGTCTATTGTATCTAGAGAATTTGAATAAATATATTGTCTCTCTCGAAAGAAAAAAAATTCAGTGCAACTAATCAAAGTGCAAGAATGAGAAAAGGCTTGAAATAACTCGTCTGTAGCACCTACGTGGGTGATACATAGCTGTGGGCCGGAGCCACATAGCTCTCAGAAGCGAGGACCTGGCGATGTGAGCTACCGATGCTATCCGATGCTACATAGCGTCGGGTAGCCAGCGGTATCCGGAGGCCGGTTTCCTGATGATCTCCCGACGACATCGGATCGATAGATCGGCTGGCAGGAGTTCATCGTGTGGATCATAATCCAGGAAGAAGCATCGATACCACTCCTACTACTCCTTAGCATCCGTCTGTGAAAATTTATCTCAGTAGGCGAGACTCGCAAAGCAAGTCTTATTTGAAGTTCTCAAGGGACGAAATTCGGACAAAAACAAACATATATTCCATACAAGATCTCCTACACAATACAGCTACTTGAACACTGATACAGATCGGTCTGGGAGTATCCAATTCCTATGATAACCTCGAACTGTGCCCTACTCAAGTCTACTTACAGTACGCAGGAGGAAATTCTCATCAAAGTCGAAGCACGCTGCCTCTCTTACGACCTAGCACTCAAGAACTTCAACCTAGATTAGAGAACAGCCACGAAGGGTTCATTCGCGAGATTGAGGAGCCTGAGACGCAAACGATTAGTCAACAATCAGATTATGAGTTATATATACGGAATGGACTTACGAGCCAGTTCGGTTTCTACTACACTCGCGCTTCGAAAGGCCCAAATTTTTTCCAATGCAACACTGGAATATTGCGTGAGACTTCATCAACGGAAGCGATGCGAAACGTTCAGCGAACCAGAAGTGACCTGGTTATTTAACAACAAGCACTCAAACAGCCGAGATCTGAAAGTAGTTATCATTAATCAGTGGCTTGGCCAGAAAATTACAAGGGATCGACTTACTGGTCAAGAAGTGGTGGAGTCGGTCGGACAGCGGGATTCCCGATGGCGGGAATCTAGTAGAAGCGAAGGTATGCCGACGACTGAAAGAAAAACAGAATCGTCAGAGAACACGCATACGGTCGGAATATCTCAATGACTCACAAAGAGAACGATGTCATAATGCCAACATCACGCATCACTCTGACGTTTGACGACCAAGTGCCGAATCATCGTTTGGACGTTCATCTCGAGTGGCAGGAATGAAGTCCAAGATTCGAGGGATTCGGGCATTCTGCTTGAGGAAAGAGATCGGCGCATGGAATTTGGAGGAGAAGGTTGGAAGAGCCGATTCAAGAAAGCGGAAGTAGATGGAAAAGAGATGGGGATTTTGCGACTGGCTTGCCGGTCTTATATACTGCAGCAGAGGCCAGCTCAGCGATGTATCGGATCGATCTGCCCGAGAGATGATTAAGAGGAACGAATCGGGCGAGAATGAAGGGAGAAGGGCTTGGCATCGGGGCTGCGAAGGGATCCCGGAGGTTCTCAATGAAGTCGAAGGCGTGCAAAGCGTCAGGCGGCTGCGATCGAGAGGGATCGGGACATAGCGATCTGACCCGATCTCGATGATCGTCACTCAAATAAGGTTCCGTTCCGATCGCTCGATCGCGGACAAATATCGATGATCGGATAGGATCTTTCAGACACGTTCCGGAATAATCGGAAGACCAGTAGCTCGATAAACTTCATCTTGGATCCTGGCTTCGACCAAAAGCTGATTAATATTCTAGCCAAGAAGTACCGCATATACTGTCCACGCCAAGACAGGATCATTAGAAAAGAGCGAACGCCCCTATCCGATTCTTGATGGCTCTTCACAACACCTTTCCCACACCACAACAGTCGGAATTCAATCCTACTTTGACATTTCTTGTGATTTCCCTGCATGGATTCGGTACGGTTAGACATGACTGCATTACATGGACGAGATTTGAACTCACCCGAGTCAGCTTGACCGCACTTTATTGTGAATGATTCGGCGGTGTGCATTTGTGAAAGAGCAACTGCTGAGGACGATGCGTCAATCAATGCCCTCATGAATAAATCCAGAAAGAAGATTGGCGAACCACAAAAGCTTGCCTGGCTTCCAGTTGCGGACGTTCGGGAAAAATGAAAGCCATGTAACGCCGTAGTCAGCTGACAACACCGCACCTGTTCAAAATCGACTTCAATAAGCAAAGTCGACATCGTGTGTGAAAGGTATTGACCATTTTACCAGTGAATGCGCGAGGGATTCAAAGCTCCAGCATCTATCCGATGGCCACATCGATTCTCTGTTGTCACTGCCAGTATATTCTTCAGCGTTGTCTCGGAAAGATGGATTGTGTGGGAAAAGGTGAGACGACCGAAAGAAGTGGATGTGGCACAGAGATTTGACTTCTCCAAGATGATAGATATATATTGAAGGAGATGGGGGTAGATGGTGGATAGATGAGGACTGTTGAACCACACCTCGTGATTTTATATCCCAGCACTGGTGTTTCAGAATCCCCGAATTGGATATTCGGAGAGTGAATCATATTGCGCGAGGAGATCGGGTGAGAGGACGAAAGGCTCGGCGTTCCAAATTCGATTGCGGATCGTGCCATAGAAGGGAAGACAAAGGAAGGATTCGGAGGGCCATGGAGTCATGAAGTATTAAATCTCCGGATAATTGCTCGATCGATCGCAAAGATTGAAGTAAGATTTATATCACGGAACGAATTGAATGATGGACACAATCTTCGATCGTCGGAACGAAAAGAATTCTTCTGCTGTCATCGGGACGATCGGCGCTTCTCTACGAGATTAGCGGAAGATATTTGATGCTGTACCGAGTCACGAGAAGCACGTCAGAAAGACGATATCTTCTGCTCTGGGTAAGCCTTAGTACCAACCTTACGGCTCTAGCCATGTCGCCGAAGTCGCTGCAACTATTTTTGGAACGATCCCGTGAATGACCCTGTGGAAAGAGTGCAAACGAGGGGAAAAATGTTTCAGGTAATTTGCCAAGACACAACGCCTACGTTTGAAGTTGTCATAAAATTACAGAGCTTGAGAGGAGAAAGGCGCCAAATACGAACAAAGCTTGGAAATTACGCGAAATATTCGCATTCAGACTCCGCCTCATCCTCGAAACCACGTCGGTTGTCGTGTTCACCGTTCTTGCTTGCTCGTCGCTTCGTTCTCTTCAAATGAGCAGCAATACTTTTTGATAGAGATTAAGCCATCCTCTCGTGAGTCAGAAACACTCATTTCGAATTGGATCGTGGCTCTGTGCTCACGCCATCTGCTTCTTCAAGTTCGCTTTTTTGCTGAACTCGCCCATTCAGACCTGGCTTGTCGCTCTTCTATATGTCTCTAGGATGTCAATGCAGGTGCGAACCTCTTTTACCGATAATTTAGGGCCCGTACTGAGGCTTCCGGAATTATTAGATGCGGTGAAGCTCGGCTGCCGGTTGGATTCTCTGTTGAACGGGTCGAATGTGGCAGATTCATCCACGTCAAGCAGACCTGATGGGGCTTTGGAGCCAAAGAATCCCTTCAAGGCATCATCGTCGGTCCCGGTCTGCGATCTGGTGCGCCTTTGTGTGACTGATCCTTACCAATATTGCAGGTCTCTGGCTCCCATTCAGTGCGTCTACCATCCTTCATACACAAACGTATCACCGTCGGTGAGGATTAGGCCTCCGGAACGTTCCCAACCGACGTCTTTGAGAATTGGAGCTTCTGTTGCGTGGGCAGTCATTTTCGTTTCGTCGGAGAGATGCCACATTCGTGCGTACCTAACCGTGCTGTTCCTGTATTCTTCCACTGATATAATCTCCACCCATCCGCCTCAATACAGCTTCTCTGGCCCTTTGCCTAATGACAGAACACGAGTTCTCAGTTCTCAGTGATCACCCGCGAACATTTCCCACCATCAAAACCTGAACATGGACTGTTTCTCTTCTGTTTTTGCTTCGCCGCCGCAAATATGAATTCAAACTGGAGACTCTGGTATACACCGCCCCGGTCTCGAGTACTCAAACTGCCCACTCCAACGTACATTCTTCCGTCAAGACGAAAGCCACCATATATCTTAGCATGACACAAGTTCTGTGACGGCTCTCGAAGCCTCTGTTCATTCCGGCTCCGATTTCATGCTTCACGCGATACAACATGTCCGACTATTGAAGACCCTGGGCTGGCAATCTATATTTTGGACCGACACTGGCCGTCAACGAGGGCATGTGCGGATACCATCAGTATCGAAATGTAGTCTCGGAGGATGTAAAAAAAAGGGACGTTACTAGTAACGGCGACGACGTGCGTTGCTATCACTCCACGGTGTGATAGTGCATCTGCGTGTCGAAATATTCGTTTCGCTCGGATACCGCCCTCAATGCCTTTAAGTGCTATGTGTGAAATGTCTGCAGTCAATAGTTCGTGGCGGCGGCTAAGAGTTCCTTGAGCGAAGCATTGTTTGCAGGCTTGTCATGAAATCGTCAAGATTGCCGATATCAATATCAATGTCTCTTGTGCGTCTGTGAGACTGAACATCGCGTCTCTGTCCTGTCTGGGTTTGGGCGACGTGCCAGACGTTGTATGTCGCTCTCAGTAAAACCCATGTCGGTCAAAAAGTAGTTTATTATTCTATCCAAGCTGATAAGTATCATCCTCATGGACAACATGTCCTAATACCACAAATCTTGTCGAGGCTTATCTACTCCAAGTGCAACCATTGCATGTTCTCTTGCCTCCCGAGCCGAACTAGCAGGAAAGACAACCAGCAACTATGCATATATGCGTGTGGCAATACATCCGAAACTATATGAATACATAGGGATATCAGTGCAATATCACACACTGAGAATGTGGGGACTTACACCCAGCCAGAGACGGAACTGAACATCGTTACGATTAATCGATTAGCTCGGTTGCTCACACAACAGAACTGACCCATTCATTCAGGCGCAAGGTTTCTGGCTCGAAGGATAGATACGAGGCGATGACGGCTAGACATTTCCTATGAAGCAGATGAGTGAAGTCGTGATCAAACAGAGAACAAGACGGGGTGCAACACGTACTACTTTTCCGTCACACCATCAGCTCCGTCCTGGTTTTGGAACGACATGCCGATCTCACTTTATATCTCGCGGTCAACTATCTTGGTACTCAGCGAGAATCATGAAACCAAAACATACCATGACATTCGAAGTGATGGCTGTCGCATTAAAGAAATTGGTGGCGTAGAATGCCGATGAGTACCGACACCTGCTTCGACATGAGCTCATAAAATCTCAGCGGTCCTCTCGGAACAGCTCTTACCGTCCCGTAGATGCCATATATCCATGACATCCCCATTTCTAGAGACGACGCTGGACGACGTGCTGGTCCAGGAATGGATGGTATGCTTAGGGAGCTCAGTAGTGATGAGGGATCAAAAAGAAGCAAGAGGGCCGACATGATGGAATTAATAGATAGAGGTAGATGGTGTGTAGATGGGGGATTCAAACGCGCTTTCGACCCCTCACTTTATACTCCAACGAAAACCCAAAGAAGCCTCAGAGCGAACGGAAAGACCTTTCCGAAGATCACGGAGTGGGAAGATCGAGAGGAAGAAGATGTCTTGGCATTTCGATGGTCGGCTGAAGATCACATTCTCCTCTGGGGTTCGGGACGATTCGGAGAGAAAAGAGGGCAGAAATGCTTCTAAACTCTCTCCGACAATATCGGATCGAGAGTCCGGCTGCCAGGAACTCAGCGTGGCGATCAGGATCTGGGAAGAGTCGTAGATCGGGGCCTTTTGAATTGAATCTGAGTTGTTCGTAGGTTTACCTTGTTTGCGCTGAACGTTGCGGTAATCGCAGGAAATCCCATTTTGGAGATCGTATTTCGAACAAAAACTAGTATATATTCCATCCAAGATCTGCGTACATGAATCGCGAATTCACAAGCACGACTATCGCCTCCATAAAGCATCAAGAACTAGATAGGGGGCCCTTTGTCTTCTCATATCGATTTTTTCTACGCCAATCCCAAAGTGACGAAACTCCGACATCGCACTTACCTCAAACAACATCCTCGACGTGGACAATAGTGGAAGCAGGCAAGAGATGCAGGAAACGACATCGAGGCAGACACAGATAAAGGCGTACTGAGCGAGGGAATCCGTAGAATTAAAATGAAGAATACAGGAGACGAGCATCACTCACTGGTCTAAAAACAAGAGACGCAGCCGGGCGACGAAAGGAACACACGTCCATACCGAAGATCTGGAAATTAAGATTGACTCAATATTCTGAAAAGGCACGGATGGAGGAAATCAACACCTACGCGAACCACAAGTCCGACTGCCGTTTTAACAAATCCTCCCCTCACAATTTAGATCTGAAAACGATTGATCGCTTGCCAAGAACGTCACAGGAGAATAAATGACTTACGAGGTCAATGGCTGTCCGGGAGACGGCAGACACACGTTCGAAAGGTGTAGGTATGATACCTCTTATGCCATCACAACGTTGGTAGGGATTCTTCTCACACATCAATCGACGATTATGATGTCATTGGACTGAACAACGAGAAACAATCGAATGTCAGTCAAGGGGCATTGGCACAAGACTCGGGGCGACTTACGGTTAGAAGACTACAGAATACTTCCACACCATATCAAAAAAAGTATACTCTTTCAAGTACTGCCCTCCAGTGTTGGCGTCCGAGTCATGTAGTGGGAAGAAAGTCATCGATGGGAGTGAGGATAGGGGCCAGGTGCTAGGGACCTATTTGACCCGCGGAGGTGAGGCCGTAGGATGAAACAGATGATACAAGAAAGTGGGGATAGATGGATTTGAGATGGGGAATTTCTGCGTACGGCGGAGCTCTTATATATCGCCTCAGCAACTCATCGGTACGATCTCTCCGAGGTATGAAATGGGAGGGACGATCCGGACGCTCTTGTCTCAAGGAGTTCTTGGCATCGGTGTCGTGAAGGGATCGAGGAGGTCATCGACGGAGTTGCAAGGGTAGGAAACCATTGAGTGGCAGCGATCGAGAGGATCGGAAGATGTCGATCGCAAAGAGCTGAAGCGCTGAAGAAGGTTCCGTTCCGAGAGATTGATCGGGCAAGAAAAAACTCCGCCCGATCGATCGATCATGCGTCGACCATAGGACGAGTCCGAAGCAGTCTGAGTCTTTGTTTCCTTTCCAGAATTTTTATAATTCAAAGTCAATCCTCGATTCGAGGCTTCGAGCGGAAAATGTGTAATATTCTAACCAACGGAGACAAGAAGTACGACTACGGATCAGGAATATCCACAAGAGATTCGGAGGCACTGTACTGACTATTCGGTGATCCCGACAAGACTCGGAGTGCTTCACGATAAAACACAGCGGAGCGCCTCGATCCACACGCATTGAATGGACAAGATCATAGGCTGAGGAGGCCATAGAACCGAACATGTTGTAATGTCGTTGTGAGATATAGCTGCGAGCATTTAAGATAGTTAGAATGGGTGAATCGTGCGAGGAAGATTTCGACGCACTTGTCTCAACTCGATCTCGTTGAGTAATCTGTTCGGCAGCATATAGCTCAAACACTTCTGCTGAGCACGATTCATTAGTCAAAATTGATGCGTTTATAATAGGTAGAAAATAGAAAAATTAACGCACTGCAACCGCACTCCAAGCTACCTCCCACAGATAATAATCCGGGTAATGAGGGCCGCGGATCATCAGCATCACATCCAAATACTGGCCCTGGTAGGAACTGAATTCAGAAAGGAGATTGAACCGAGCTAGGAGAAACTACCACTGACCTGCACTCAATCGAATGTCCAAAGCTGTGGAATATGAGCTGCTCGTGTCCCACGCTAAGTCGTAGATGCAACTTTGTTCCTCTCCTCCAACATCAGACGAGACCGCGGTCCAGGGAGTTCCACAACAAGAGCAATTAAGGCATTGGAAGAGGCCGGAATTCTCAAGCGACGCAAGAAAAAATTCAAGTACAGGCGATATGGGAATAAATGGAGGATAGATAGCGAATGTCGAACTTTCTGCCTTGTTTATATATCTCAGCGCGGGAGAAATAACTGATGGAGATCTCAGAGATCTTGTCTGAGATAGATTTACTCGAGGAAAACGGGCGCCGTGCGTGAAGGGGACGGGGGCTTGGCAATTTCATGCGGTCAACACAAAGGAAGGATACGGGATCTGATAGCCTGAGATCGAAGGAGCTTCTTGCATAGACAGGGCGTCCGATCGTCGGGATGACATGGAGCTTCTTCGATCGTCGGATTGACAGTGCTTCTATGTAGGCGCGCATCCTTCCAGAAGACTTCAATTTAGATCAATCTCGATTTGGAGTTCACGAACTGGACCTCTTGACGGCATCCATATTCGGTCAAAAATCCCTCGATTCGGATCCTTAGCATTATCGGAGGAAAAGACGACGGCGTTGATTCCAGAAATGAAGCGATCCGGTGCAAGCATAATCATATGAAAATTCTTGAACGCGTTGAGCTGTCGTTTACGCTGACTTTTTCGGTATCGAGAATAATTGAGAGCCAGCTGAGAGAAGAGCGCCAAATAACACCAAAGCTTGAAAAATCGAGAGGATATTCAATTTCTAACTCCGCTCCCTGCGCGTTTTCTCGAGAACAAGTCAGCAATTCGTGTCCTTGAGTTCTCCACTCGACCTTTCTCTAGTTACTCTATCGCTATGAGCCCCTTACGTCAAGGATCCCCGGCTACGCTTCACTGTGATTGGGATTCGTTGACGATCCAACCGGGATAAATGATATTCACGTCCGGCTCAGACTCTCACTTTCGACCTGCCTCGGACAGACTCAAAGCTCAAGCAACAAGATGGGTGGTAGCCCACCTTCTTTGGACACACTCAATGTGTCTGAATCCATTACAGCAATGCCTTCAGGAAAATGCGCGTCCCGATAACATCCATAGACGCACCGAACTTTTGCCCAAGACGCCTCTCGACCTGTTACTCGAATCGAAAACTTCGTCTTAACAGTACGGGATGCTTCCGTCCCCTTGAATATTGAGGAGAGCTCGCGGAATGGACCACGTCGGCATGTCCGAGTCTATGAATTGGTCAGCCGATATCTTCTAGTAGCGCGAATGCACTTTCTTTACTCGTGGCAGGTCTTAACGTGTCTAATCTTCAGCGGGCTTCTATACCGCCATTCCTGTATAGGCAGACTCTTTTAGGTGAGTACAGTGAAGCACTTCTTGTCCCCATTGTCAGTTATTAATACTTATTATCTCAGGTCGTGATTATGACTGTTCTTGTGACTCCATTTGTCAAGTAAGCAATCCTTTTCTAAGCATGTCTCATAACGCTGATGACCACTAGGGATACCCGTTGTCTCCCACAAGTGCTTTACAACCAAGAGCCGCGACGATTGGAACTCTAGAATATCCGGAAGCATTTATATAATATCGGAATTCGGAGCGCACAGCCTCTCACAAAGGGAACGACAAGAGGAAAAAGAAGGGCTTATAGGACTGCCGCACACCGATAGAGTAACGTCGGGCGTTGTAGCCTGGTTGGAAGAATGCTCTGGTACACAGGGCTGAGTAACTGGATGTCGCGACCCAGGTTCAACTCAGTCAAGCGTCCGTTGTGACGTGGTGTATTATAGCGGACGACCGGCCCGGTGAGACCGCCTGCCGGTGGACGAGTCGTAACTTCCCCTTGTAAACGCCGAACTGGCCATCTTATCCTTCGGGGTGACGTCTGACCTATTTGGGTCAGGGTAGTGGGCACTAGGTGAGGGAAGTTGGGATTCTCGTCTGTATCTCATTTTATTTTACAGTGCGTCGTGGCCTTACTTTCGAGATCACCATGACCAATGTCATCGACAGCTCCCACCCTCGGAGGTGTTTGAAAGCTCGCGTTATGAGAATTCCACAAAGCCCGCTGTCTTGTTCTTTCAAACCCAAAGGTCGTTGCCCCTCTTCTTAATCGCTGCACCTGCGTTTCGACCAAGTCCAATACCAACTCCGGCTTTGCTCTTGCAGATTCGGCATTCAAGACAATTCGTTCACGAATAAACGGAGGGGTCTCACGTGCTCAACGTACGCCATGAAGTTCTGGGAATTGGATTGCGAACGTCGTATTAGGTTCTTTGATGAAGATAACATCTCACCAGCTGTAAGCGTCCACGAGCTTCCTCTTTGCCCACGTCCTCATTTGTCACACAGCTCGAGGGAGAGTAGCCTAATCACCACCGTCCGCGGTACTCTAGACCGCTTTAGCTCTACTACAACGGAGACGAAGATGGACTCAATCCATTCGATCTTGCTTGCGAAGCGCACTCTTACATTGCTCTTCTCGAATGTCAACGTTCAAGTTTAGCTGATCGTCTTCGACACTTAATGCGAAGAAGAGGGAGGAGTCTGTGGTGGCAGAGAAGTTAGAGAGCTTGAGGGCACCGGGAGCACGTACGTCATTCTCTTCCTCCTTCGCACATCGCAGCCCAACCAAACCGTCGTCTAGTGTCTACGTTCTCGTTGACCTGAGACTCCGTGACTCTATCCCGTACGTCTTGATCGTTTCAATGTTAGTGTCAACGGAGACTGATGATGTGTGATGTGCATATCTGGGCGTGCTCCGCTGCAAGCGTCTTTGAATATGCTACTCGTTTCATCATTATAATGTTGAGATCCATTGGTCGAGCATGAGAGTCTTTGGCGATTGATATGAGAAGATTTCATCAAGTGGATATAAGCATGTCGGGACAGAATTGCCTATAGAACGCGCGTGATTCTTGTGAGAAATATGTCGACGACTGTGGGAATAATGAGAGAGAGCGCGTCCTTGCTCTCCTCCCTCAATGTTGTAATGATGATACGTCTGTCATCTCGAGAGCAGGAAGAAAATACCTGAAGCATCAAGACTCTTCCAGCGCGCTGAGAACGAGAGCTTCTCCTAATCAAATGGTACTCTTTTGCTTGGTTCTTCGGACAGGAGGCATAGTCGGCCAAAACAAATTCGGTCACAAAGAAACATATATTATATCCAAGATCTAAGTATATGAGGGTTGGACTGCGCAGCGATTGACGTCCGCTAAACACCGTCGACACATGTATCACTACATCTTCGCAAAACGCTCTCCAAGAGATGAGGTTGAGGCAGAACTACGTTCTCCGATTTTCTCTCTGGTGGCGAGACTTCCTGAACCAAATGTCAGTAACCGATGCATTGAAATCAAAAAACCATTTACTCACTTACACAGAGGGATTCTGAGCTGGCCAGTCTGGTACTTTGGCGTAATCGTGCGGTGTACATCTGAATATAGGAGTTGACAACTGATGTGTTAATAATGCAAAGAGAGGGACTGATTGGAAACCTGACGTACGTTGATGGAACTCGGGGTTGAGGAGCTGGACAATGAAGCGAAGCGAGTTATTTCTGATGTTGACCAGAGCGTCAGCGAAAATATGACAATTCGAGAGTAGATGAACGTACATGGTACTCCGCTTGAAAATCACGAGAGTTGGCAGCTCGAAATCCACCCCTTGCCGCTTCTAACGAGACTCACGAAGTCAGACCTGTCTCTCTCTCATGAAATCGAAACGACTTACTCTCGATGGAAGTCAAACGCAAAACATTCGTGCGCAAGACGAGCACATGTTCAGTGCCTGAGCTTTGCCCGTAAAGTCTGCTTGATGAAAGGACAAGAAGATCATATCCTCTGGACCGACCGAGCCGCGAGTTCAGAATGCGGTTGGCACGAAGAGCAGCGCTCTCCAAGATGATGTGAATAATACAAAGAAATACAAAGAGATGAGGGTGAGATGGGGAATTTTGCGCTGCTGCCCCGCAGCTTATATACTCAAACTCCCAAGCCAAAGAGGTCCCACCAACGAAGCATCAGATCGAGTCCATCCGAATCGACCGGACTTCATGTAAAGAGGGATGTCTTGGCATTCGGATCAACATCCGGTCGCAGAGGAGCAGTCGAAGATCGGACGCTGGTCAGTCAGTTCGGGAGGATGAGGATGTCGATCGTGGAGCGGAGAAGAATCGATCGGAAGAAGAAACAGATCTCGGGTGATCGATCGATCGATCGGCACCGGATCAGGATCGAGTTGAGATCGCTTCGGTTCCGAATCTTTGTTTGTTTCGAGACTCAACTTTCCTTGTCTCAACTTCAGGGCGATTCAATATTCGATCAGAAAATATATGATATTCTATCCAAGAACAACTACATGAAGTCATCATTGGGTTCACGAGGAACCAACCGCTCCGAAACATCGCTACATGTCCGTCGTCAAATGAAACACTCGGCGCGAGGGTGGACAAGTACTAGTAATAATTCATACTCAACCAAGACGTCTCCGGTCGATAAACTATCCCCCTACGTGGTTCAGAGACATCATGAGCGCAAGTCTTCAGATTGAAAGAGTGCGGACTTACGACTCATTGTGCATCCGACAATCCACATGTTCGTGTTGCTTGTCGCGTTCGGCGAAGTCACGACTCGGGCCATCTATCTGCAGGAATCCTTCGAATTTTCAGTCAAGAAAATGGACTATGACGGAAATCGACGAACCGGGATTTGAGACTGTATCCTGCATCACAATCATAGGCCGGGAACTCCGGTTTGCTGATGATGGTCCTAGGCAATGTCAGGACAAGATCAAAATGGGAAAGGCTCAGATACGCGCCAGCAAGAGCACCAGAAGCATTTTGAAGCACCAGGGCCAGCGCCGGCATCCGACTATGTCTCATGGAAGGAAAGAGTTCACGTCGTCAAGGAATCGAGAGAGTCGCCTTCAAGAAGGTGGAAAAAATGTGCAGAATCGAGCGCATCCAGAACTCTTAGACAAGACGATTTTGGTGTAGCCAAGACGATAAGATAGATGGGGGGTAGATGGGGAATTTCGAGACAGGAGGCTTGCTTTTATACCCCGCTGATGAAGATTCAAGGAGCATCGGGACGACCTCCCCGACGATCGAGGCTTTGGCTAACGCGAATCCTTCAATCGGGTGGACTGGACGGAAGGGAATGCTTGGCATCGAGATCAAAGTGTGGATGTCAAGATCGGGGGACGGGGCTGGAAGGATTCGGAGTACATAAGGTCGGATCCGATGGCGTTCTATAGATCGAGCTTGTAATCAAGAGGACATCGGGAGAATCGGAGCTTTGTGTGGAGTCTGGATCGTCCGGGGATCGAGAGAAGCGCTCCCAGTCGATCGAGATCGGACGATGAACAGCTTGGCATGTCGATCACAGTTTGCTGACCAGACTTGAGTCTAACGAGACTCACTTCCGGCAGTCGAAATAACATGATCTTTGAGCTCTTTGCGAGATTTCAATCTCGATAAGGAGATTTGCCGGGACAAATTTCGATCACAAGCTATTTTATATTCAACCAAGATGCGCATACATCGACCTCAAATGACCCCTCTCTTCTGCACAAACCCAGCACACAGCTCGACAAGATCAAGACAATCAACACGCACACAATCACTATGTACGTAGAATGAGTAACAGACAGTGGATGGTTGCAAAGAGAAACTCACCATAGCATTGGGGCACGCGTCTCGAGGGAACTCATGCAAAGAATTATCTTCGATGTCGAAAGGGAATGAGCTGTCACTAGCCAACGCGCCTGGTCCTTTCAGACAACAGTATAATCACAACGACAGATCGGACTTACTACTGGCGAATGCGACTACAGACGTCTCCTCCGCTCATCTTCAAGCGAGAGACTCGGCTCACTTCACAGCCAAATCCCCGCGACAGTGATGTCGAAATTGACGAGATGCGTGCCAAGTGAGCTCCCGCCGCGGACGATGGTCGAGATGACAGGATTTCACAAAGGATTGGTGTCGGCGGTAAGGCCAAGAGGATGTCGATAGTGTGTGGCGAAGTATTACAAAGGAACCCACTAGACTGGCTGGTCACAATGAGAGGCGTAGATGGAGTAGATGGGGGATAGATTGAATGAGATGGCGAAAGTCATCACAGAAGACGTCCTTTTATACCTGCGAGGTCCTTAGCGGACGCGATGAAGTGCAGGATGAAGGGAGTTCGGTGGATCCGGAAGACAGATATTCTCGATCGATTGCGGCTAAGAGTTTTCAAGAAGCCGTGGAAGGATTCGGAATGTGGAGAGTCTCAGATGAGGTCCGAGCGCTTCGGCGAATCGGGGTCCGCAAGCCTTCACTGCACTTAGACTATTAGTACTCGGACTCGGTGTACGTCAGAGTAGCACTGGATATGAATGATTCCGGTGTACGAGTTGTGTAGTCACTCAGATGTCTGAGTACAGGGAAGTTGTGTAGTAACTCTGAAGAATCCAGAAGTGTGAGCCCAAGGATGACGCGGCCCGGCGGAATTCCTCTGAGCACGTGCACAACTCACATGACTGATTTCCTAGAACGCGTCTCTCAGTCACATAGTGTGACTACGTCTGTGCTCGCGCTGCGAAGGCCCCGCGTTCCTCTGAGTACGCGCTCAACACCGACGTACTCGTTCCCTCAGACTTGTACCCGCACTCGTGAGCTCGGAATTGTCACTGTCAACCCAAATACTGAGCTATTTCTAGGAACTCGACAATAACTCATCCGCTTTCGCCGCCTCTCGGTTTCTCTGCTGTGTCGCCGGCTCAGCTCTGTAGCCGCCATCGCTCTCCAGTACCTCGTATAGCCGGCTAAGCTGCCCGAGAAGCTATCACCAAGCCGCCGCCCTCGATGGAAGACTCTCAAACCCAAGAAGACTCTCAAAATGCCGTGTCGCGATACCCGGAACTGTTCCCCGGTCAAATCTCAGGCAACGGAAGCCAGCGTTGGGGACACGCTGGAGCTGGCAATCTTGGGATGGGTCCTCAAGTGTCCCAGATGGACATGATGAATTTATTTCAGACTATCATGGGGTACGTGCCAGTCCTTATGTCGTCTACCTACCGCTAATCTTAACTTCTCATATTCTAGTGCACCGTCCTTTCCGGGGACCCAAACGCCGAATACTGGGTTCACGGGGTTCAACGAGCCCTACTCCCAATCATCCTCTCACAGCTCTGGTTCAGATCGACACCCAGGGCGAACAGACATCCCAATGCCTCCCTCCATCCATGAGCTCGTCGAAATGAACAACAAGACAGCAGAATACATACAAGGACTGACCGCTCGAATTGACGTTTTGGAATCTGGGCTCAAAGCTGCCGCCGAATCAGGTCCCGAGGAGCAGGGAGCGCTGGTGCATGGGAGGAAGAAAAAGCAAACTCCAGCTGAACGACGCCAAGCCCTCTATACCTCCAGTCGATGCTTCAGTTATCTCGAAAACAGCGAACGAACCCTGCAACAGAAGGAGATCGTCCGCCAGCTTCGAGTGAGTAATATAGTTGACGTTCAAGTTTGTATCTCATCTCATTGGCCCTTCAGAGGAAACTCCGTGCGGAGCTTCATGAGATCATGAACCATATTCCCGGCAAACCATTTGCGCAAGCACCCCCTGAAGTCGAACCGCATCCTCGTAGACCAAATGGCGAAAGGGTCCTGTACCCTGATTTCACCTTGAGCGTCACAGCACCCCAAAACACCCGGATCCAGCACGCAGCAGCTGACATCGTTTGGGACGAGCATGTCTGTAACCCATATCTCTGAGAACATATCTTCTCACTTAATTGTTAACAGGTTCAGGACAAGACAACTAGTATATGGAATTACGAAGACGATGCGGCTCCGTTCACTAAGAGACTGCTTCAAGAGACTGTGTAGGAATTGGGAGTCCAAGTCGACAATGAAATGGATAAGTTCGCCACTGGAGTCGCAGAGTGAAAACCCGAAGAGTAAGGAAGGTGGATGAAGGGAGGAGTATTTGAGAGGAAAGAAAGACGAAGTCACACGAGAAAATAGCACGCAAGTATGGGGGTAGTATTCGGTGTGGTCCTAGCAGATCATACAAGAGTATTTATAGTAAAAAGTCCAAGTCAAACCAACCAATGAAAATGCAAGAAACATGACCCGGCCGAAGGTCTACAAAAACAGTCTGATCCGCAAGCTGTGCTTCAACGGATCAACAGGAAAAGGCCTAGAAACAAACACAAAATGTAAGTCCAACCAATAATGGTAAGCCAACTCAAACTGCCGAAGTCCGGATATGATCCTAGTTTCAGAATACCCTGACCTGACAAGACCGATGAAGAGGATACTGCCAAGGCTTGGGACGGCGACAGTTAAAGCGTGAGAGAGTCGGTAATGGTCGGAGGGATGTATGGAACGATACTGCATTAGGACTGGGTGCGTGACTGATTTGGAAAAGTCGAGGTCCGAATTTGAAGGGGAATGAGGTGAAACTGATGAATAAAGTCGAAATGGTGCCTTGAAACAGCGGGGATGACAAAGGAATGATGAGTGATAATGAAGGTGGTGACGATTACTGGACGATGACGATGAAGGAACGACGGTGGTGGAGACAGTAACGAAGGAATGTCGAGGAGTTGAGGACGAGCGAGAGTCGGAGTTTCAAACAAGTCTGCAAGTTGCAGACTTGTCGCGGCAAAGTCCGAAACGTCGGAGTTTGAACAAGTTCGTAAATAACGAACTTATCGCGGCAAAGTCCGGAAC